>LYUA01000953.1:43200-54650 GCA_002093875.1 Calopteryx splendens | reverse complement strand
GGGGTGGGGATACGGGAGGGTGAAGGATAGAAGCTAAAAGATATTTATGGCGTCAGGGTTGTGTGGCGACTCGAAAAAAAAACCCTTTTTTTATTTTCCTCCTCTCTCTTTTCCTCGTCCAACCGGAATTTCCTCTTCGCATCTTTTTTTTTGTAAAAAAAGAACAACGGAAAAAAAACTGTCCCGGCGAAATTCGGGTCCGCATGTCAAAACCAGTGAATGCCTTTTTCATTGAGTCCCACCCGCGACCGCAAGTAAAGTTCAGTTGGAGTTCGATGAAAAATCACCCATTTCTTTCCGCTCCAAAAATACTTTTGTTTCCTTTGATTTGTCCTTAAATTCTCGAGGAAATGCGTGATTATTCTGCGTCCCTCTAAAGAGTGTTACTGAATCGAATTCTTCTGACCAACGCGTTTAAGTAAAGGGAGAGGAGGTGGTTCATATGTGTGATGGGGAAGAGAAAGAAGGTAATGAAGGATCTCGATCGGAAAAAATGATTGAAACGGTCGAAAGAAGGCCTCTTTTAATAGGCGCCTGAGGAATTGATTACTCATTTTATTTTTTTTGACAGCCCATTGTGCCTGGCGTTATGTTTCCCGCTCGCAGTCCCCCGTTCGTAATCGGAGGAGGAGGTAACGCAGATGGCCATAAAATATACGGAGTAATTCTCTTCGGCACTACGTGAGTAGGACACTTAACCATTTCACGTTAAAAACATGGTGGAGACATTGACTACGACTCTGAGGAAAACGTCGTTTGACCTTGAATCGAGAAAAAAGTAACTAAAAGAGAGATGCTCAGGATTTACTCACTTTGAGTCCTTCCGAATCGTGGGAAAACTATAATTTTGTCTCTTTTGTTGAAATTGATAACTCAAGTTTTATGCTGGCATGATAATGTGTATGTGGACAAACACTTCCTCTTCTGCTTAAAAATGTGGTAACTTACTGGAATCTGGGCACAGTTGTACATTAAACTGCATGATATATATTAGGTCCAGTTTTATAATTTCCTTTGTACTGAAGTACTACGAATTTAACCTCTGGCCAAAGGCAAAAATCATTTTTACAATAGCTAGTTAGTCCATAACCACGGTTAAAGTGATATTTACATTGGAGACGGAGTTACTACGGTTAGTATGCTTATGTTCACAAAACGAGCAGTTTGAATTGTTTGTAAATTGGACCTATTGGTAAACTTCACGTTCCGTAGACGTCCACGTCAACCAACGATTGGGTTTAATGAGACTACAAAACTGGGTATTAATGTTATAATATTTCCCTCTTCCTTTAGGCCCAAGTATTTATCGTTTTATCGTTGAACTACAGTTTTATTTTGTCGGCATCAATGTTGCCAGTCATATTTACACTGAATTCGATGACTGTCTGGGAGAAATAAGTTTCGACAGCAAAATTAATATTGTAACACTTCATATCCTACACGGGTCACTAAACCAAACATTAAAATTTATTTGCTAGTTTTTAGATCAACTTGGCTATTTCCTTCGGTCCTTTTATTATTTTTTTTGGCGCAATTATATAATATCAATACATCATCTTTAAATATCAGATTTAGGATTGGTTTGCTTTTCCATCGATTTTCACCTTCATGACGTCGCAGTGCGGGAAAATATTTTTAAATTTTAAACTATTATTGGTCTTTCACTACCATGGTCGTTGTGGTGACACTGCTTCCCCGCTTTTTTTATCAAGTCGGGACTGATTGTGGTAATTTTACTTATCATTAATATGAGAAACTTATCGAAAACCTATCAAGCGTTGCTAAGTTCTTCGCAGAACTAAAATTGGAACTTGAACATAAACTTTAAATACTTGAACTTTAAAGGTTTTGAAATAAAGTCAATCGCTTAATTTGTTACTCTTGAAGGAATCTGACATGAGTAGGTGATGACGTTTCCTCTCATCTAAGTGAGAAATTATGTTATCATTATTGGTGGATTAGGTATTAGCTGTAATATAATAAATATAGGCATGTGACAGATAATAATTAGTCAATAATTAGTCCTCAGAAAAAAGGTTAACATATAGGTATTAGTTTCGCTGACTTAAAAAGGAAAACTCTGTTTTTGCGCACAAAGGATCTCAACTCTCCTGAGATATTGCAGTGAGGAGGGCACTGCATGAGAATTATAGCCTTGAATAGAAGTATGGTTGAGCATGCTAAGCCAGACAAAAACCTCTGCATGAATAATGCATGCCAACGAGACAACGCGAGTCCCTTCCAAATTTAATTTGCCCCAGCACTGACTGAAACTCTTTCCTTGTTCTCCTACTCCATTAACATATTGCGAGGCTCCTCAAAAACAGCCTAGCGGTGAAACATGGCTATTCAGATGATTTAATTAAGATTACAAGTGATTTTACGGAATCTAAGGTTTGTTCTGCTAATGAATGGAAGCAATATCTTAAATTTATATTATTTACTAGTGGTTGACCTGGCACGTGTGAAAGGTAAATAATTCGTTGCTCGATAATCTAAGCATGCATTTTCTTGAAAAAGAAGAGCATTTTCTTTAAAGTGCTGTCACACATCGTTAAATTAAAGATTTTCGTCTATTAAATGACATACACTATTTTCACGTGGTTTGCCTAACATTGATAACGCTGTGCATTAATAGAATATCTGAGTCTGATTTGCATATGGGGGGTGTAGGGTTGATGACGATCATTTTATTATATCACATATACGCAGAAATTATGGACAGCGTTGAGATTGGAATTTCATATTGCGCTTACCATCCAATGATGAATTGCGTTTTCCTTATAAATAATAAATTTATTGCTGGAAATTACAATTTGCTGGATAATTTAGAGAGTAATGCACACCTCATATCACAATTGTCATACTAATCTTACTCCTAAGTATCATCATGGTAAAGGAATAGATACAGTTAATAATGCTTTTTGTAAGATTCCATTTTTATAGGTTTTTTTTCTGTCATATAATATACGATGCTGGAAAGAACCTGAAGACTTAATCAGGTATTTCTCGCTATTAGAGAACCAAGTTACGGCTATTTTTCCAAGAAATGGCCGGCCAGATGGGCTTTGCTAATGACATTCTACGTAAAGGCCTAGTTTTTTTACGTCCTCTCCCTTATTTATAGGTTTATCTTGGTGCATCTCGAGCTGAGACTTTGCCAACATATCTAAATCAAACATTTCGGTCTCCCGCAGCTGTGCCAAGCCTGTGCAAGGACGATCTTATTCAATTTAACCAAGAATATGATTTTTGCCAGTTGTATATGAAAAGTGAGTAAACTGAAAACAAAAATTGTGCTCGCCACTAGGTTGTAGTAAATTTATTTGTGCGTTTGGGTTTTTCGAATTTATTCAAAATATTAACCAGGTTAAATTTATTGAGAAAAATAATTGTGAAAAACGTCATTCTCATTTTTTTGAACATCAAAATTCTCAGGAAACATCCCAGAATGAACGGAAACTATATTTAATCCGATTAACACGGATTTAGAGGATTAACATACTTATAAAACGGCGCTGTGGAAAAAAGCTGAAAGTGGAAATTAAAAGTCATTTATCAATGGAAGGCCCTTTGAAAAACTTTAACCTTATACAAGAAAAGTGCGTTTTGCAATTGTTAACATGAGGATACTAAGGATTTTTATAGCTAGTACTAATAGCTAAATTACTAGCTGTAAAATCTGTTGGGCAGAAACGCCGAAAAACTGTCATAAATAATGATTTATTTGTAGATTCTATAAAACTTAAAGGCAGGCTAAAGGAATGATTTCTGGGTTTTTAAATTCCGAATGGACGACGAATAAAGCTATTAAAAGAAGAGTTTCGTCAGATAATCGAAGGTTTTACAAAGAAGATATAGTTTATAACTAGTACCTCAAGCATAGATGTTAGGAAATGATTAGTGAAAACCTTTACACGGAGCATAGTTGTTTGTGGCTCCGAAACTTAGTCGTTTAGGAAAGAGAATAAGCGTAGATTGGAGGAATTTTAGATATGTATATGGAGAAGAATGTAATATATAAAATTAATGGAAAGAAAAACGAACAAAGAATATGCATATGTATGCATGTGTGTATTTATATACGCATTAACACGTGTGTGTATTGTTTTCATGCAAAAAAATTTATTTTATTGTAAGAATGCCACTTACAAATTATAAAAACACTTGCAGCATTACATCCTAATCATCAATGAAATTAGTTGTAGAATTTCCAGCAATGTCAGATTTTTCGCCGGAGATAACGTCAGCTACCGGGACCTAAGAGACACATCCGACTATGAGGCTATTTCTAGTGATCTCAAGCAGTGTTAATGCCCGCTGAGGGATGGGGCTAAATTTAAATTTGAAAACGTGTGCAGTGATTAGATGCCTGGATAGGAAATCCATTCACTCATACACTTGTAGACTCGCAGGGGTGGACATAAGAAAAACGGTCCAAGTTAAATACTTAGGAGTCACTCTTAACACCAGACGAAACAAGGGGTTAGCACGTTAGGACCATCTGCGGAGTTGCGTTGAATAAACTGGGATTTGTTAAGCGCATACTGGGTAAATTCTATATGGGTATATTCTAAAGAAAAAGTTAAGATGTGTTATTTCACGCTAATTAGACCTTAGTTTGAGTATATTTCGGGAATTTGGGACCGTGCGCAGAAGGAATTAATCTTGGAAATGAACAGGATACAGAGGGAAGCTGTCCGTTTCGTGAAGAAACGTTATGAACGAACAGAGATCGTCAAATTGCTATTAAATAGCCTTAAATGGGAGCCACTTGTAACACGAAGATTGCATGCACGTTTTTAAACTATTAGAAAAGGTACAAATCATTCGAGTTCAACACTGAAACAGAAGGAATCATTTGACCTCCGAATCACAATGGTAGACGAGACCACAACGGGAATATGATGGGAATTTAGAGAGATTCACTACCGAACAGATAGAGATATAAGGAATCCTTTTCCTCTCGCACAATTCTTGACTATAACAGTAAGAAACACGTACGACAGTTCGAGGATCCCATGTGTCGAAGGATTCGGGATGCCAACAAGAATAATAATCGTTGTCATTAATGGCTGGTGACCTAAGAACACCCTGGCCCACGTCCTCGTGGCGCCTTGCAGGATGCTAAGTCGATGTAGATGTAAATACCTAACTATTTTTTCCTAAAATAACGTATAAATATTTGTGTGCTTTGTATTTAAAATATTATGTTGTGAAATTAAACTTGAATACATATTCCAAGTCCCCTATGCTGGTAAAGAAGACCTCATCGCTAGGTTACTGTCATAAAAAGAAGATAGCTTTTCATTAGAATATCTTCAATTGTATTCATGTTATTAACATAATGAGTCCTTCCCTGTGGATCCGTAACGTTTTTAGCGGCGAGATGGGCTAAGTAGCTTCAACTTCAACCGTGTATTAGGTTTCTAGGGCTAAAAAAAATATTTAAAATTAAAACAGTTAGTTAGGTTGAATTAAAAGACTAGGTAAGATTGGTGTGAGCCACGGATAATAACTCCATTGTCCATTTTGGTCAGAGTCTTTCATTTATTTTATATTATTCAAATAACCATTTCACATCATCCAGTTTAGACGAAAATTTAAGAAAATTCCCTCTACGTGATTTTATTCATTGAAGGATCTGAAGCCAGGAACGGATCCGGCCGAGAACGAACGAGGTTCTGTCGAAGGAGGTGAAGAAACTGAAATTTGCGCTTCTCTGTTTCACAGGCCATACCTCGCATGATTGTGTTATAAACCCCCTCTTGGGCAATTTCCCATCGCCTTCCGTAACTTGATAACGTCTCTTATCCGATTTTAGCTGAGAGGTACGTCAGGCAAGCGTACGCCCTTCGGCAACGCGGCACTGATTTTGGATTTATGCTACCTTGCGCGAAACCCTTGCGGCACAGACTCTACGCAGCCTTAACCTCTTGGTGATATTGAGTCCGTCGTGGAGAATGATAATTGAATTTTCTGGTAGAACGATTCCTTTCCCAGTGGAGATGCAGTCGATAACGGCCGTGGCTGATACCGGCTACTTCTCGATAAAACGCTCTCGTATCTCGCGCCTACCATGCTCGTCTTTTGAGTCTTCAGCTCCGGTCGAGAAGAATTTTCCGGCTCCTGTTCCTAATTTTTAATGAACTAAATAGAAAATTAATCTCAAACCACAACCGTTCTTGACGTTATTAGGCCTTGCCTACTGCAATGCAAAAATCGAAGGTGGACATTTTTGCCCATTCAAACAGTCATCCTGGCGTCCAATACCTAATGAGTCTCGATGGGTCAGCTTTAGACATCCCGTGGAATGTATTTTGATTCCGCAAGAAGAGCATTAGATGAGAAAATTATGTGGGATAATATTTGGGAGGGCATGTTCATTTACCGAATAATTTGACTCAGGGAGGGGGAAGGAGGAATAATTAACGCCTCAGACGCTCAAGAGTTTGCTCACGTATGCCTTCATTAAGTTTTAGATTCGCCTGTGAAATTTAATCCAAAATGGATTTATTTCGGGTCTTTTTGATCCCTCCGCGCGCGGTATCAACGATCGTGCGTTTACCGAGAAAAGTGGTATTATCGTCTCGTATTTATCTCGGTAATGAAGGGAGAGACATGAAATATGAATAAAGCACCGAGTCAGGCCCTCATTCCTATGGGTCTCTTATTTCCAGCGTCGAATTCCTTTTGATTACCTCGGAGGGCCTTTCATACAGACGGAATTCAAGGTTCCACGGGCACGGCTCCTCCCGCTGAGCATCGAATCATTTCCCATAGTCGGCCCCATACTCTCCCTTTTTATTTTTGGCCATCCTTCGGGGAATCGCCCGTTTCCCTATGGAAGAACTCCCTTTCCCCATTTTCCACTCTTTTACTGCCGTCCCTCGACTCCCTCTCCGTCCGCGTCCTCCCGGTCCATTCATTTTTCTCCCCCCCCTCGCACCACCTCCCCCCGTCCGCCTATCTCATCGCCCACGCCTCGCCCTACCAGTTCTCTTCCCCCACGCAATGCGTGGAATCGGAGATTGGTCTTGATGGTCCTAATTTCTGCCGTGTACAGCACGCTGACCCCTCAGAATCCTGGGTTCCGGCAGGAGAGTCACCGCAAGGAAGGTGACCGTGCGTCATCACGGATTACGGGCATCGAATCGCTTTAATTTTTTAGGACCCTGATATATTTCATTCTTCTGCAGTAATGAAAACCAATTTTAAAGGCAATCGAACAATAAATTGTCATAAAATATGTAGTGCTAATAGAGGCGTGGTAGTGCAGTGGTTCGGAGCGCTGGACTGCTAACCGGAGGGTCCGTGTTCGAATCCCGGTGATGCCTCTTGGCAACCTCAGCTCCACCCAAGCTGTCATTTCACGGGGTTCTTTTCATATAAGTGGCTCGCGAGTCACCCTGTGTCAACTTGCTTCGACTCATCCCTACGCAACCTGTAACGAGAGTTGCTGTAACGGTTGCGACAGTAACTCCCAGCGAAACAAAATAAAGAACCAAACGCATGCGAATTGCGTCGACTTGGGTCAATTTTCGTCAATGGATAGATATCACCCACTGATCGATATTATTAATGCAAAATTATACGATTCTCGTCGCATGTGAAAAAAATTCTTGTACTCCGGATAAGCATGTTAAAAAAAATTGTTCCTGGTCCAAATTTGCTTAGGCTCCCTGTAAAAAAATGGTTGATAAAATTTTTACATGAACGTAATTTATGTTTCATTTATTCATGTTAATTTTATATTATTATTATTATTTATAATTATTAATCCGATTATTATTATTGGTAATCTAGCGGTTAAGGTAGGTCTCTCATGGGCACACTGATACAGTAAGCCTTTCTTAATTTCTGGATAGGTACTTTCTACAATCCGATTTAACCTAAGAACGGTGTGAATTATAGTGACCATTCCAAAGACTTGATTTTTTTTGTGCGCTTGAAGCATAAGAAAATCAACATGAACAAAATTAATTATTTAATGCCAAATCACGAAGTGCGGTGAATCAGTGGGAGATAAGGAGTGAGGTACGATCGTGAACTGACGCTATTGGTTGCTCTTCTCTTTATACGCCTTCAGTTCGACCTTTCGGCTCTTGAATTTATGCTTTAGTCACAAAGTGCACTCTGTTCTGCTATGTCGGATTTCCATTTTGTAATCGTTTCAAAATTGTCCCGAGGGATATGTTACTCGTAACTTTTGACTCGGTTTTGCGTCACTGGTAATGTCGTTTTCTTTAGAACAAAGGCCCTTTTGGATTTACGTAACGGTCGTGTATTTTGGGTGAGACAATAGTCTCTATCCAGGAAAGGGAGGAGCCTTTGTTTTATGAACCCAATTATGGTGGGGTGGAAAAAACAAAAGTTAGTTTATATTATGAATACTGAGTTACGATTTTTTTCTTTTTACATTTAAAAAATTATTTTGTTTCACTTTATTCACTCTGAGTTTTCACGTGCGCAGGTACAAATTGCGCTAATTGTTTAAATTTTAAGTACGAAATTGAATTTTATTTTGATAATGCATTTATATTACGTTATGTATTGTTCTTTTCTTCGAACACTTCGGGTGGTTTGACCTGAAAAGTAACTTAGAAGAACTGTTTGCAACACGGATTATAGGTATACAATCTTTAAGACGAAAACAAAAAATTAATTAAAAAATTAAAATTACCATTATATATCATACGTTCTGCACATATATTATTAGATATAAATAATTTGCCAATCACCCCCGTGAAAATACCGCAACAGAATGCCACTCAATGCGCCTTGATATAAGTAAATACACTGATCTGTCGAAATTTGCAATGAAAGTATTGTAACTTATCCGTGATTTGAGCTGTATTTTGGAGGAAAATTGGTGTACCTAGAAGTAGGAACACAAGGAAAATAAATGCGTTGGTGAACGAAAGATTAGTAATGAGAAAGAAACTAGTGGAAGGTACGCTTAGTAAAAATGTAAGGAATAGGTTATTAAAGACTACATCATGGAGCGTTGTATGTCTGTTTCTGGAAACTTGGTTTTTGAGGCAAGAGGATGAGCGCACCTTACGAGGCTTGTTATGTTGGTATTGAGGAGAGCATTATGAGGAAAGAGAGAAGGTTTTTGGGATCAGGAAAGATAGATGAAGGGGATATTGAAAAATGGTGGAATGCTGAATGTCGTGATGGAAGGGAGGATGGTGGGCAAGCAGGGAGGAAAAGAATGTGCTTTTTGAAAGACATGAAGGCTGGTAGTCGGTATGAAGAAATGAAGGAGAAGGTTTTGTGGGGCGATTGAGATTTTACGATGGAGGAAGTTCACGCGAAGTTTTATAGTTTTTAGGGACTATGCAAAACCTATGTTTAATTGGCAGGGGTACTAATGATGATAAAATAGGATTCTTACGAAGGTATACCAACTGTGGGTTAGGTGAGTTGAATAATTGCACCTCCATGTCTTGGTTCTCAGTTCTTATTAAGCAAGAAAAATCAAATCATATGGCTTGGTAGATGAATAAGCTGACCATGATATTGGACATCCCGGTCCGATTCCCGGTAATTTTCAAAATATTTTTCATTGTCAGTTTTCACGCATGTGATTTTTTTTTTCCAGGGAGTATTTTGAAATGGAATTCTTTCACTAAATTTTACTGATACACATAAGCAATATGCGTGTAGCGTAGCGTTCGAGGCCAAATATTCAAGTCGCATCTGTGTTTACCTTTAAAGTTAAAATTTCCTTCCACACCAATTCAGTGTCTCAAACCCAAGACAATATAGAATCATTAGCTAATCATTGGTGGGGTTGGAATGAAAATACGAACCAAAAATTATCTTGACGAATCAAGATGGTTACAAAGAGTTTTAGTTTTGTAGTGACCCGAAAAGTGGATCATATAAGATGACTATCATAACCCATATGTGTAAGACGATCATATTTAGAGTTATTCAGACTTTGGACGTTCCATGGAGGAAAATGATACTCAATCGTCGTGTTTTAGTCGAGCTAGGAGCAATTTATCACTGGGTCATTTCTCACCGATAAATCGCGAACCCTAGTGAGAACGACTAAGGGGTCTTGAAAACCTCTTTTTCAGTCACCAGTTGCCCTTTCTGATTAGGAACGAAAAAAGTAATCCTATATCCTAATCCTACCTGCATATATATTTTGGGATATTTCTTCTGTTTAACGCGAAATATGGGTATTTAAATCTTACCCACCTTTTTGTTTTGGATAATCGTGCTCAGAAAGCTTTTGGAGCTCTATATCCATAACCCCTGTATATAAATATTTCATGAAATTTCATTATTTCTAAAATTATTAATATGGTTGACGGATTAAAGATAAAAGTGTTAAGTCGTGTCGGTTGTAGAAAAAATAGGGTTATTGTTTGTATTTTAGTTTAGCCTCGTTCTACCCTCAAATGATAATTTAATATAAAATTTCCTCCAACAGTCTAAAATTACATAATGCTGATATTAAAAATTTCCTTCAAATTTTCACGTTAACGATAAGTATTTTTTTACTAATATTAATTCTGAACACACTATGTCTAATTTGAAAATGTTAGAATGACGATATTACTTTTATTGTATAGTCAACGGTAGATTGTCAATGAAAAAGTAGCATGTAAATCAAATAACATTACTTAAATTCACTACCCAATCCCACGAATTATAGCCTAACTGCCATTGGCAATAAATAATCTGAATAGATGAGGTTTTACTGGGTCAATTGCTAAGGACTGAGTGGCCTGATTTGTCTTGTCGAGGGTATTTCAGTTTATTTACCTAGTCATACTTTAAGTTATATGGTCACTTGACGAGTCGGCAGTTCACTCTACGAGGCAGTTCAATCTACGAGGCAGTTCACTCCGCTATCGTACTGGAATATGTACGGAATAAATATCCTCTGGGGGAATCCCTGGTTTTCCATAATTTTGTTCCTTTGAGTCATGTATTAAAATCAGGTCTGCCAAACATGGCAAACAATGATCAGTAAATATCCTTTACGATTACAGCCAAAGAAATTGTGGGGAGTATACCTCCCAACCCTTCTGGCAGGCTATATCATGTCCGCCTATTTCGAAGAACACCCTATTGCGACTTAATTTTTTCTGAAAATGTATTGCTCTTCACAATGATGCGAACTATTGTCTGCCCCTCGCCCCTAATTCCCTGCCCTCTCTTTACACCTCTTGCAATTCCACGCCAATCGTCCCTTCTATGTTTTATAGTCTCGCGTTCCTTCCAATATTTTTCCCTTCCCCCTTTCTTAGGCCTTCATCTATCCGACCTTCCAGCTACCCCATCTCCCCCTCGGCCACCCTCCGCCAATTCCTCGGATTCCAACACCACTCTCATTCTAAATCCCACTTCTCTCGCCTGGGCGTTATTAACACTCCAAACCCACAAGCACTTTAAAAAAGAACTTTCCTCATCTTTCTCCCCCCCCC
>LYUA01000953.1:0-11746 GCA_002093875.1 Calopteryx splendens | reverse complement strand
GCCCCTGGGAAACCTGATGAAAAGCCAGGAATGGCTTATCGGGATCCCAGTGGAACACGAACCACAAGTTGTGTCCGGGAAGCAAAAAAAAATAACTGGTGCATTTTCGCCAAACGGGTTTGCGTAACCGTGCGGCGGTGTTTTATAAGTGGGAATAAAATTGTCGATTTGAATATCAGATGATCAACCCTCATCGGTTAGGTGAATATTTTCCAATTTGTATTTGACGACCTGTTCAAATTAGATAAACAAACTTATCACTTACGGAATCAAAATTTTCAGGCGTATTTCCGTGGAACTTGAATAATCTCTTTGTAAAGTGGAAGCAAGAATTGTAGAGTCAACGCTGGATAATGACTCTTTAAGACGCGTCCAAGTCTTGAAAATGACGTAAATCGTTAAAAAATTGTAGCGTTTCAAATAAAATTCTGTATTATAAAATCGATTTTTTCATTTCACAATGATATTATCACCACAATCTAATGGATCGTTGTCACCATAACATTGAGCTTAAAAAGGCATAAACTAGAGCAGGTATGAGAGTTCACCTATTCAGGAATGGCATTAGACAAAGGGGGCAAGGAGGTAGAGACATTAGAAGAAGAATGCGTTATGCAGAGCTATTTTGAAGAGGAGTGGGCTGGTGACAAGAGCGCTGAGTAAAGAGGTAAAGGAAAGATTAGCAAAAAACTTTTATATGGAGATTAATAATGTGCGGCGCGGAAACTTGGTCGTTGAGGCAAGACGATAGGCTCAGGGTGGAGGTTTTTAAGATTCGGGTGTGGTGGAGGATAGAAAAAGTGAAATGGACGGAAAGAAAAACAAATAAATTATAGGCGTGGTAGGGGAAGAAAGAAATTTTTTGGGAGATATTCAAAGAAGACAGAGAAAGTGAACGCTGTGAGTATTAAGTGGCTATGGATTTTTGAAGGCTGCGATGGGGGGAGAGGCTTTGCTGAGGTAAAGGGAGGTAACAATTTGGCATCTTGGAAGGAATGGAGGCAGAAAGTATACAGCATTTAAGAATAGGATAGGTATTGCAGTGTAGGTTGTTGCGATGTTATTAGTGTTGCAGTGGTGTTTATAAAAATATATTCTAACCTGTAGACTGCCGTTAATATTAATTATTGGGCTTGGGAAACATAAATGTAAATAAATATACGGTACCATGGAGAAAAGGCTATTGAATTAAAAAAAATATAGTGATGCATGTTTTAAGCGTGCTATTTCTATGTAGTTAGAGTGCATAGCAAGTACCCTGTGAGAATTGGGTCGTATCCCAGTAAATAGTGTATAATGGATTGAAGAATATAGAGGAAAGCTTCCATTTTTTAATGAATGGCTTTACTTTTCTAATGGAATTTACTTTTTATTAAAGAGCCTAGTAATGATTGTAACCATTATGACTAAATGTGCTGTGGTTTACATAGAGGCTTTCTAAAGTAACGTTGAATCTAATCAACACCTTAGATTGACTTTTGCTAAGAACATTTGGTGATCTCACTAAATATCAATGTTATTAAATTTCCACATATCCTCTTTTTGTAACTGCCAGACATACAAATACGCCATTCCCTTTCGAGTAGGCAAAATTGAAATATCCTGATTTTAGGTTTTTAGATTTAGATTTTGACTTTGGCGACTTAGTCTCTTTTAATAATTCCTTCTAAACTTTAGCCTTTCATATATGCGGCAGTCAAGCTTAGACTATGCTTCATTCTATGAACTACTGGAAATATTCATATAAAACTATAACAGGTAATATTTCATCATTGACACCTTTGTTACAGAATACTATCAAGAAAATCCTACCTGCTCATTACAGAATGAAGGCATATAATGTTCCTACATGTTACATATTAATAGCTATTTCTACTTATATAAAACCACTGTAATCATTCCGATGGTCGATTTGGTAAGTGAGGGTAGAGTTCAGCCAATACTGAGCCATAATACGGCGTGCGAAATTCACACATCAGGGTAGGAGGTCCAGTTCCTTTCCCCGTACCGCCTGTGACTTCCCAGGAAGACTGGTACCCGAAAAACGGTACACAGCTTGGGTGAAGCTGAGGGTGCCAAGACCCCTCACCCGGAATCAAACCCGGGCCCTCCGGATAGTAGCTCAACGTTCTATTCACTGGACTACCGCGTCCCCAACTTACATGATGATAAATTCGTATTTTCCCGAGCAATTGGGAGGGAATTAACTTGCCGGTCGTAGTTATCACTGCTATAAGCGACTAGGGAGAGCCCGAATGACAAGAGGCCTGCGGGGTGCGCTGTCCTAGTAGTTATTAAATGAAGGATTCTCTTCCGGAGTAGTCGCAAGGCAGGCTTCCAAGTGTTGAAATGAGGCTAAGTGGAAGTAGAATGAGAGATTATTGGGAATCTAATTTGGTCTCCTTCGGGTGCTTTCGAAAGTATAGCAGCCAGAAATTCTGCCTTTTCCATCACCCGTCCTCTTTGAGAGGCATCCCCGCCTTCGCCCCCCCCCCTCTTTCCTCAAAACTCTCTTTCCTCCGCAATCCCCGAGCGCTGGAATTAAGCCTCCTAATGACAATTCACGCCCACTTGGTTCTGGTCTCCCGGGGATGAGATGGTCCCGAGAGAAAGAGTCCATCCCTCCAGCAGGAATGACACGTCTCTACCATCCCTCCCCCTAAAGGGTTTCGCCGTAATCACATTGTGACCCGGCGCGGCGTTTGCTCCTCGTTTCGTCGCGATGGGGTGGGAGGGAGGGTGGAGTCGTGCTTAGTTACTGCGCCTTCGCGGGTATCCTGGCTCGAGGTCAAACGCATGTGCCTGTGGCGATGATCAGTGATGTGTGGTAAATATTCGCAATATTCATATTCATCCAAGCATTGCGATATTTCGTTCGACAACAGAAGTCTATTTTAATTCGACGTCGTCCAATGTCATAATTTATGTCCAGTTTCTCGACGCTTTATGTATTTTGTATTACAATTGCACCCTCCCGCAATTACATGACCGCCTTTGAGTAGCGTTTTTCCTTTATTGCATGCTTGGTGTGAACTCACCCCCTGCCTCACACCCTAGCGGTGGCTTGCAGGGTATTATGTAGATATAGATAGAAATAATTGCGTTAAAACACATCGTATTTACATGGGAGGCAGCCCGTTTCGATTAAGAATAATTGGAGGACCGAGAGTGTCAATTAATGCCTGATTTGGGATGGCAATCACTAGAGAATTAAGACTCAACCCTAGATTTAACTAAATACCAGTCATGTGATTTTGAATGAGACATAAACGAAGCAATCCAACCTCCACACTAGAGAGGTTAGTCGGGCAGGCAGGTGACAGGACAATGATGATAGAATTAGTGAAAAAGCCTTCCGAACCAGAGGATTCCAGAATTCGTTTTTCTCTCACACGATCCACGACCACAGCACAAGGAGAGGACAACTCTAAAAAGTATATCTATAACGCCTTTGCAAACTTTCTTTCTCAAACAAAGATCTTTCCCCTTCCCTTTTACCCTCGGCTGTTGCCCTAAAACCTCTACCCACAAGTCTTTGCGGCGGCTTGGGGGGTATTTTCTAGATGTAGATTTCTCATCGTAAATTTTTCGCTCTTCACATATCATCGCATGGGGCTGTTGAAATGGAATAATCGCAGCGGACACCCTTTCGTAGACTGGGAGGATTTAAGGAAGAGGTCAATATGATGTGGGCCAGATGCTGGACTTCATGGGAATTTTAAATGCGGATTCTTTGGTCGTTTAGCGCGCTCGGAGGCGCGGGTTTTTATTTTTTTTTTATTTTCTAGGAATGGTTTTTGCTTCGATCTCATTACCAAATAGGTGAGGTCCCGGTCAGGGTAAGAGGAGTGTGCCAGTGGCTCTTAAAGACGTGAGAAAGAGAGGCGGTAAACTTGGCAATCATTCACCGTCAAGCAAAAAATCGAGCGTAGTCCTTTGTCGGTGGTATTTCCTGTTACGCGTGTGATAAAGCTGGGATTGAACTGGCTGGTTTAACATGGCAATGCGATTTGAATAGGCAAAACAGCTTATGATAAGTCAAGTTACCTAAGCAAGAAAGAATAGCCTTTCATTATTTCTGTTTTACGCGATACATTTAATAATGGCTCTAGAAATATTATCGCACGCACGAAATTAGTTCTTCCAAGGACGGGAAAATGATTATCAAAGGTCTCCTTTACTCCTGTATCATATATCAAGGCTAACGTCCAACAATTTTTGTAATTTTGTGTGTTTTGTCGTACCTGTCGGCTACAGATAATCGCTGTCGGAAATGTTTTCCTGAAAATGTATAAGGAAGTAGTGGAGGTTAAAATAATACGCCGTTCAATAAAAAAATGGGAGTAATGAAGATACCCGTCGGTATTTACAAGAATTGATTACTAAGAAGTGTGAACCCTGCGCTAATTTTTTCAGTAATCTTACGCGGAATTCGTTCATTCTACATCATATCTCGTTCGCAATGCTTGAGGACCGCTCCTCTTCTAAATATATGCAATATAAATATAAAGTATGTGCAAACGATATAGGCGAGAGATGATATCGTAATTAAATTGACAAATATTTTATTTTTATTTGTGAATGAAAAATGAAATGGATAATATTGTTAAATGGCCCAAAATTAAATAATTTCACCATATCCTCTTACTTGGTTATATGTTGGTCCGCATCGTGAGGAAAGTTTATTGCACCGCAGTGGTCGGAGAACAGGGGTAAATTACCCTTAAAGGGGTAAAAATGAAAATCTCGGGGCGGAGGAGGGGAGAAGGGGCCAGGGGCGGAAATCTCAAGGACCGCCGCGGGTGGTGCAAGCTGTTGCTACGCCACTGATGGTATCATCATGTTGGAATTTTGGAAGCGTGCGTAAATAAATTAGAGTATGCATGGACATAACAGAGTTTTGAGATTTTTAGAGATGCTTAGCAAAAAATGGAATTTTTAACGTTGTACGAAGTATCCAAAGAAAATATGAAAAATTTGTTTCTACCGAAGTGTCACCTAGTCTCCATAACCGCTTGCAAAATACAATGATTCGCATGCTTGTTTATGATTTTAATCAGATTAACGTTTAACATTAGTTTCACTGTATCCTAATATTTATAGGGTTGTGGCCTTTCTCTTTCTCTTTAATATTTTATCTTGAGGAAGTATGTATCAGTTCTTATGTGATAAGAAAGACGCCAACTCAAATTATTTGTTAATTTTCAAAGAAAACAGCCAAGTATTACAATCGTATCCTGTCGATAAAAGATTAATTTATTTACAAATTTCTCATAATTTTCCTTTAAAATTTACAAATTTATGTAAATATCTGTACATTATATATTAACGAGAAAACACATTTCCTTTTTATGACTAATTTATTTATCTTCGAAGGAAATCGTTCTTAGATGAAATTAAGAAAAGAAATGTTACTACTTGGATAATTAATCAAGGTTTGCGTATTGTTTTTTCCTGAAACAAATTATCAAAACCTGATGCAGTACGTCATGACTCTATTGGAATACCTTGAGGATATAATATGCTTACATAAATTTCTAACCCACAGTGAATCTGCAAATTCAGATAAAGTCAGGAGTATAAGCCGCTAGTTTTTGATGAACGCATTCAATTATTGTTTTATAAAAATGTCATTACCGTCGTAGAGTACCATATTAATAATTCCATTTTAATTTTATATTGTTTACATGACTGGGATTAATTTCTTTTTCTAAAATAATATTGTGTTTACTGAGCATTATGTTGTGACAAAATGCACAGCAAATATTCACTTTAACAGACAATTCTTCTAAAACATTCTAAAACTCCTTGATCTGAAGAAATGTGTTTTAGGGCCGTATTCAGAAACCTTACAACATAATTAGGAAAATGGCCACTTCAATAATAGTAGTGCTCCTCTTCAAATCCGTATTAAGAAATGTCATTACCAATAGTATTCTTGCTGTGGAGAAGGTGGCTATATTGCAAGATCTTTTTTTTTCTTTTTTGTGTGATATTCAGCGACGTTTTCAGCTATTTGTCTCGGTTTATTCTTTCATCGTCAGCACACATAAGAACTTTTGAATGCAATGCGGTCTCAGGCAGGACACTCATAAAAACTAAAAACAAATGGATTCCTCGAGAAAGATGATCGTAATTATATTGAAGCAGTTGAAATACGAATAGCAGTTCTTGAACAAAATCCTCGTAGTACAGCATTAACTTTATTATTTTAAAGCAAAAGACAAATATAGCATTTCTGAAAGGCAGAAATAATATTGCCGAATCGTAGTTAATAGTTAAGTTAGTTACGGGTCCAGAATTGTGTGCTGAAAACCTTTACATCCTCTCATGCTTTGTCTTGGTCACCACACTCACATTATCGGACTTCTGTGTTCTTCAGTATGATCTTAAGATTTGAAATCAAATCAATCAAGAGTATCTTATTGTTGCCGATAGTTCAGCTTGCTACCGGCACAAATAGTTTAAAGCGTCGCTGAATATCACACATAAAAGGAAAAACTGGCAATGTAGCCACCTCATCAAGAACCTCATCACTATTGGTAGTGACGTTTCTGAATACAAATTTGAAGTTAAAGGAGCACTACTTTTCTTGAAGTAGCAATGTTCCTACTTATGTTGAACGGTTTCTGAACAGGGCCCTTCATAGTGTATTTGAAATTTCTTATTTGTGTATAAAATTGCTTGAATAATTTTATTGGTCTAGTTAGTTTCACAATAGCAGTTGGAATTACGATTATGGTGTCCGAGCTGCGTTTATCTTGCTTTTTTTATTTACAGTTTTAACAAAAACAATGAATACAAAGCCATTAATGCGTAGTCCAATATTAGTTCCGCTTAATGCTTCTCGAAGAATCTCGAGATTTTTTTTTCGGTCCCACTCTCCTTCTTTCCGCCGACTCATTCAAAACTCAGCGCGTGGGCCTCGTATCTCCTATTTTTATTTCTGCTTCCCATTGTCTCCGAGGGTGCGTGCTTGAGAATGGAAGCCCACGGGGGGCGGTGGGGTTTCGCGAAGGGGTTGGGAAGGAGAGGAAGATATAGTGACCCAGGATTTACGATAGATTGTGTACACGGGCACACATCGGGCCGCAAAAAGCACATACCCTCGGGACTCCACTCATCTCTCCTACCCCGTCTCGCCTCTATAATTCCAGCTCTAGGAATCCCCGCCGCCTCATGGCTTGCAACGTGAGGTGGCCCCTTACCCTTCTCTCGACCTCAGCTGCCCGTTGAGATAGCGCAAGAATTCCGTAGTGACGAGAGATTTAAGGTGTGAAATAGATTACTATAAAGTGATCTTCATCAGTGTCGCGTTTTTCTCTACGACAGCCCGAGGAAACCCTTTCTTCAACTTTTTTCCAAGCAAAATGTCAACTTTTGGTTAAGATAAAAATGGTGTTGGACAAACATAGACCTAAATTTGGTTTTTGGAGACCGATAGGAATTTGTCGCTCGTAAAAACGATCGGAAATCCGAAATTTTTCTTACATTTCAAAGCGATGAATTTGTTTAACTGATGGGTATTCTCTGTTTTTCTATCTTTACCAGCGCATTGAAAATAACGCGAAATTTATCCCATCCCAACTGACCGATTTGAACTCTCAAAAATGCCTTTAAAAAAAGTGGCTCATAATAGCACCCACTTTAAATGTTACCATGGCAATATATTGCTTTAGGACATCAGAAAATAAGGTAAATCCTACACTCCTTACTGCAAATATCTCTCTCACTAAATGCAATTTCCAAGTATTGCTTTAAAATAAGGAAGACTGTTTATTTTAAATTTCTCGATACCAAAGAATTTGGAAAGAAAATGACATTCCTCAGTATTCGGTGTTTCAATTTCCTCTACCTAGTGTCTTCCCAGAATATGGAATAATATATTATTTCCTATGCCTTTCTTAAAAAATTAAGAATTACCAACTGCGTCTGGATATGATGATGGATCAATTAATGAGGTGAAATAATAAAATTATGACTATCCATGTTTTTCCCTCAATTGGAAGAATATAATTTCATTGTGGGTGGCAATGTATTTTTCGCTTGTTCACATTGCAAATCCGTTATTGGCTGTCTAAGACGTTATGAACGATCAGTGACCTCTGAGACCTATGCTTTTTAAACTCATCTAGTTAAAGCTTCCTCATTAAAGACGAGGAAACAGTGGCGAGTAGGTACCTTTACTAACTGGAGAAGGCATTTGCTTTCTTGGTAGGTGTATCCCCATATCTATGCACATAATCTCTCGGTGTAGTCATTAGTTTAAAAAACACACATTAGAACATGCCATGAGTTTGCAACAAAAAAATTAGTCGCCTCAACAAATTATTTTGAGAGAAAAAATATGAAAAATAAAGGGGATGGTATTGTCTCGTATTTTGTTTAACATATTTTCGCACGATCGGCCAGATACAATTTGAAATTTTTATGATAAATTTTTTAGAACAAAAATACTAAAATAAAACGTAAATAAAATAATATTCTTACCTCGTAAGAACCTGGACACCTGAAAGTTTCAAGGTTTTTGATGCCGCAGCGTCAATCCTGCGAAAGACAAAAAACAGGAGCATAAATTTTGAATAGCGATAATATTCTGTAAATATGCATACAAATTCTTTCTGCTATTGAAACCTGATGGGGTACAGTGTAGAAACGTTGACAGGCGATAGAAATATATATATATCACTCTTGCAAAATGGCGTCATTTTATCTGTTTCCAGGCCAAATAGACTTTTAATACTTTTGGCTTCCCCGCGTGTATATTGCCAGGCAAAGAAGACCGAAAATGATGTGTTAAACGAAGAAATAAAGGAGGATAGGGTGACACGTCCGTGGGGACATCGATTACAAATTCCTCTTTTGGCCCCTCGGACATGACACCATATCCTCCTTCATTTTTTGACTTAACTCCACCTTTTCGGTCTCCTTTACCTCCTCCATTTTTACCGCCACCGTCATCTTCCTAGACACTGATATCCACCTACAGAAAACAACACATTCAACACTTCCATCCTCATCAAACCCACCAACAACCAGCAGCACTTAAACTTTCAAAGCTGGTTACGCTCTCTGAATCATAATATTATTAATCATAAATTTCCTTAATTTCTGGAGTTCTCTTTAATTAAAATGTGCCATTAAATTTTTCTATAATATTTTGCTAGCAATGATTTGGGTGGGGTGGCGATCTTCCTGTCAATTTTTAGTTCGCTGATTGATGCCTTAAGCGATGGACGATATTTTTTTCATCCTTCGTGTTATATCCTTTTGAATGTATTCTGATGCAGATCTTAGGGATGGCCAAAATATATAGCTATATTGGTATATTTTTCAAGTTTATGGAGAAGTGTCGGTTTATTTGCTCCCTGTACCGTTTATAAAAGTCGTTCGTGTCCTTTTCGGAGTACACATTAGTGTGTTTCTCCTAAAATGCGACATTTCTAGAGGGTGAACAGTTAATCGCTTTGAGAAGGATTTCAGCGTCCAAATAGCGAGAAAGGTCGATTAATTTAACTGTTTAACGGTGGAAAATTGAAGCTATATAGTAGGTATCACGCTCATGGGTAGGAAGAATTGTTTTCTAAAATTCTATGAAAAAACATCGAAAATAAATCAATTTAAATAATTTGTAGTCTTCAGAGCAATGCTTCTAGAGTGGGCCAAATGTGGTAGTAAAAATTCACTATAATTGAAACTCTTTAAGGGACATAGTTAAAATGAATTTACTCTCAACTCTGACTCTCGATGTGCAATTTTTACAGTGCAATTTTTACAGTACCCAACCCAACAAATCATGAACCAGTTGGATGTTCAAGAATGACTCCCTCTCGCTCCCATGGATGTATCCGGGTTCGATCCCGGTCCAGGGGTATGATTCTTTTAAACATTTGTAGACTTTAACTTTGGACACATGAGTGCACGGAGTGAGTACTTAAATTAAAAAAAAACATTCCCGCAGTTTCTTAGAAAAGATTAAACACCTTAGTGTTTAAAAGTTGCTTTAACCTCGTGGATGGTGGCGCTGTGCGCACAATGACGGTCACTTTTGACATTATCTGTACGGTGACTCTTAGGAACATCTTATTCCGATTAAAGCTCTCAAAAATCCAGTGTAAGAGGAGGCTTAACTGGCTAAAGCACTCCGCCGGTAATCGAGAGATCCGGTTTCGAGTACCGGTTTTGGCGAACGATTTTTACTTTGTGAACTTTTCGCATGTGTATGCACAGCAGCGGGTAAGTCCGTTAAAGTCGCTGTCGTGGCATTTCCCGCAGTTTTTGCATATTTACTTTTATAATGAGGTATGTATTTACTTCATGCATTTTTCATTTCTTAGCGAAGGGAAATGCTTATCGTTTCGTACACCGCCTTGAATGGGAGTATTTATAAAACGAGTTTCTACGTTTGTAATTAAGCAAGGAAATTCGCTTCCATTTCCCGATGACCCAATTACACGAATTTTACGATTTTATCTCCGTCAACCATTCATTATCACCATTGTCTTTGCTCCGTTAAGATGCCGTGCGAGAGAAATAGCACCCAGTTCGTTAAGGTATGTGATCACTTTTTTTTGATTCCTCGTAACAGAAGAAAGAGTTAAATGATTTAACCCCTTTCTTTCGGGGAAGGAATTACCAGAAATTTCCAATTTTTTCCATTCTGGTTCAATTCCAAGTGACAGACGAACTTCACACATTTTTACTGTTTAAAAAAATATTATTGAGCCATTCTTCGCCTTTTACGCAATGAAGCATGGATTTCTAACTTAAAGACTTCTTATTATAGTGCATGTTTATGGCTATTACCAATATGCCCAAGTCCGATCTTGGTGGTGTTCATAATTATTTGCGAATCATAGAAGCGCGATAAGAAAAACGGGAATATTTGCATTAATTGCGCCTAGTTAGCGTCGCAAAAGGTTTCACTCGATGTTGCTTGCTGAAAGGACACTGTGTCGAAGTCTCAAAGTCAATATACAAAATTTAAAAAAACAGCTGTAAACGTAGACGATAAAACAGTTCTTCACCAAACACTATGTGATGTTATGATGCTAAGTTCTGGAAGAGACTACATTTTATTGGAAGATTTCAACTGAGTTTCTTTTTTCGTATTCGTCGTATGGGTACGCTTTACAGGAGAGTTAAAGCTCTGTCAAATAGAAAGGAAAATCTGTACACACTATTAGAGATGCATCATGAAAGGTACTCACGTACTCAACGCACTCAAATAGAAGAAATGAATGAAAGATGGAAATGTACCTATACCTATGTATATCTACCTATACCTATGTGTATCTAAAAACTATATAGGCATGTTGCCTTTATTGTATGAAGTAATGGTGTGTAGTACTGGTTTTGCACGTGTTCTTCTTTTTAGTTTAAAACATGGTTGCGCGTTGCTCTTTATTACTGCTTGAACGTGACACTTAGGTAATTGTTTGTTATAATTTCATGTGTCCCTTTATGCGGTGCATGACCCCCCTTTGAGTACTGTTCTTCCTATTCCCTAACGGTGCCTTGCAAGGAATTATGTAAATGTAGATATAATGACTACTTAATGATCAGGATATATTAAACGCTCATTGAAAACGATTAGGTACAATCTACGAAAACCGCTGGCAATAAATACAAGTATATGTCGGTTTTTATGCTTAAGTAAGATGTGAAAGAACCAGATTGAGGGTATTACGTATATATTGTTCAATCTAGTTTATATTGCCGCCAACAGATTAGTGTGGCTTACCGC
>LYUA01000952.1:368231-381131 GCA_002093875.1 Calopteryx splendens | reverse complement strand
TTTTTCAGCCATCATTTGACGTTGCCTCATTCCAGAATATATTTCTGATGATGAGGCCTTTGCCGGGGATTGAACCCGTGACGTTTAGATCAACAGGCGAGTGTGCTAACCCTAGGCCACCGTGCCACTGATACTGATGATAGTACTGATTTGTTTCTTCCACCAAGAGATCAATAATTTCTGAAAATAAAAGCAGGAAAATTCCCACCAGAGAAGAATCAGCTATTATGATCCTAGGTGCTTCCTCAGTCTGCAATCCTGGTGGCTTACCGGTGAAGGGTTGAGTGCCAGCTACAATTCTTCTTCATTGCTGAGGTTTTTTCCAGTTCTGAGGATTGGCTTGTAGAGGACAGCCTTCCTTAGTTGTATATTCAACCTCAGATGAAATCTCTGAATCCCCAACACCTTAGAATCAGAATCTAAAAAAAACCTCTTCATCAAATTCGGCATTGAAAAACTTCTGAAATGTCGGCAAAAATGGAATTCTTGACCCAGTGGAGATCCCGAGAACTCTTCATATAGAAAAACTCCTGCTTTGACATCATTGCAATAATAATGCGAATGAGATGATGTAGTTACTGACAAAGATAGAATTCTTGATGAATTGAAATAGGTTGTGAGGACTTCACTAATTCTCAAAGAAGAAAAGGGATGGTAACGAATGAACACACCAGTGAATTGAGATGGAATAACTGCTTGGTTTAGCCTGGATAAATTTTGTGATGGGAAAATAATGTTAATTTATTAGTGTTCTTATTAGTACTATATTATTAGTCATCTACGCATAATTTTATTGCTCGCTAGTGTGAGAGGGGTCTATGGGTGGAGCAAGTGGGGTCAGGGTTTTCCAGAACCCCACCCCAAACTTTCAGCCTTAGAGCTTTCCTCTAAGGTGCAGGAGACCAACCTTTTTCGTGTATCTGTACTTTTAGAACCTAAGAATATTAGTATGGATGTGTTGGCATGATTGTCTGTGGGTAGAGAGGGTGAATCTATGGTGAGGGAGGATTGTAGCCTGTGCACCATTATTTGTTTAGAAGAGGATAATTTCTTTTTCAACGCTGATAGAGGCTGGAAAAGCTTTAGTGCATAGTCACCAGTCATAGTAAAGAATAATTTCAAATATATAACATCTGCAATAGAAATCGCACCAGTAAGACGAGTCCGAATTAGGCATGCCTCGGAGGACAGATACGAGCTTGCTCATATCAGTGTTTACAATGTTTGGGAAGTGACTGTTCCACAAAAATGAGAGTTTAAGCTAATATTCAATATCAAATTCCATAGAGCAAGGCTTAAAGAGTTAAACTGGAAAAGTTCACCTTAATTTGATCATAACAACAAAAATTATTGGCATCAAAATTTAGTTCCCATATGGGCACATCAGGCAGTGAAATGACTTATTTTGCGTTTCCATATGGCCATGTTAGGCGTTTAAAGATTAAACATGGAAATTGATACTCGATCAGAAATCTCTGCTGTAGCAGAGGATTGTTATCGCAGGAATTTTTCACACATTACACTGGTCCCTATTAATGTGAAATTGCGAAAGTATTTGAATGATTTAATAATACGTAAGGGTATTGTTTGGGTAAATGTCGATAACAATGGCAAAGTATTATAGGCACTGTTGTTTATTGTGCAAAATGGAGGGCCACCTATACTTGGAAGGGATTGGTTTAGGGCTCTGAACTGCAATTTTTCAGTACTTAGATTAGATGAATGGAAAACTGGAGTAGTGTAAGTGTTAGGAATGCTTAGCAATTTGTGGAACTACGGATTTGGGGCTTTCAACAAAGTTAAAGTGAAGTTGTTTTTAAATGGGATGACAAGACTCTATATTGCTCTCCTAGCCCATTAGCTTTTAACCTGAAGAGCAGTTAATTTGGAGTTGGACAGGCCGGTAAATATAGGTATTTTGAAACTGGTTGATTTCAGCGATTGAGCTACAACTATTGTTCCCATTGCAAAGATAGACGGGAGCATGAGTATATGTAGGAATTTCAAAATCACAGTAAATTCACAGCTTGAGGTGTAGTGGTATTCACTCCCAAGAGTGGAAGAATTATTCACGTTGCAAGGAGGGGAGACTTTTTCAATCAATGAGCTTTCCCAAGCTTATCAACAATTACTGCTCGAAGATGAATCCAAATATTTCTGCACAATCAACTTGCATAGAGGATTGTTTTGGTACTGCCAGTTACCTTTTGGAATTGCATCTGCTCTTGCAATTTTCCATAGAACAATGGATCAGGTTCTGCAGGGTCTGGGAGGATTGGCTTGCTTTCAAGATGACATAATAAATACTGTCCACCAATGATTATACACAAATACCTAATTTAAAAAAGCTTCTCAGAAGGTTGGGGGAAATGTGGATGTAAAGAAAACAAAAGCAAATTTAAATGGATGCAAGAGTCAGTTGAATTTCTGGCACATGCCATTTATAAAGAAGGGCTTCACCAGCCACATCAAAAATAGATGCAATAGTAAATCCATCAGAGCCAGCTAATGTAACACAATTGAGAGCTTTCTTGGGGGTTGTAGAGTAATACTCCAAATTAATTCCTAGGCTGGCTTCTATGGTATCACCATTACATCAGCTTCTATTAAAAGATGCAAAGTGGGTTTGGTCAGCAGACTGGGAGGCTGCTTTCAAATCGGTTAAAATATTGATTACATTTTCTAGGGTTTAGCTCACTTTGATCAGTCTATTCCATTAATTTTAGAATATGATGCCTCACCTTGCGGTCTTGGGGCAGTAATTCTGCATAGGTATAACAGAGGAGTGGAAAAATCAATTTCTTTTGCATCTAGGTCCTTGAGCAAGGCAGTAATGAATTATTCACAGAGAGAGAATCACTCGCCATTGTATTTGGAGTTAAAAAGTTCACTTAGTAATTGAATGGGAGAAAATATTTTTAATGCACAGATCACAAGCCTCCTTTGTACATTTTTGGGGACAAAAAGAGTATTCCAAAAATGGGTACAAATTGACTTCAGCACTGGGATATAATTTTACAGACACATGATTAATAAATTAAGTATATCAAAGCCACAGCGGACAGAGTAGCAGATGGGCTATCAAGACTACCCCCGCTTTCAGACAAGTCACACACAGGAGACTTCTCATGTATTGAATTAGGAGAGAGAGAATTTTTGCCTGTCACTGTAAAACTAATTGCCCATGAGTCTAGAGCGGACCCTGTTATCAGTAAGGCTATAGATTTTTGCATGCTTGGATAGCCATTTTCAGTGGGTGGACAGTTTACCCCCTTCAAAAATAAGAAGAGCGAACTGACAGTGGAACAGGGTTGCCTAATGTGGGGTAATCGAACTATCATACCAGAATAACTGAGCCCCAAAATTCTAAGTGAACTACACTTTAGTCCCTTGGGAAAAGGGAAAATGAAGTTATTAGCTAGATCTTACATGTGGTGGCCTAATTTAGATCAAGACCTGGAAAATGTGAAATCTTGTACATAATGTTTGATACACAAGCACTTGCCCAGCAAGTCTCCTCTTAAATGCTGAAGTAGGCCAGAGAGACCTTGGGTCAGGTTGCACATGGATTTGGCTGGCCCCTTTTGATGCATGTTGAACACCTTACCATCCTAGCACAAAGGGCATGGCAGAGGATCTTGTAAAATACTTCAAGAATAAGATAAAGACACTCCTGCACTCAAATGTTCCTCTGAATACTAATGAACTTTTGCAGAATGGTTTTGGTGTAAAAAATGCATGACAGGACATTGTCACTGTGTCAAATTCCTCATGTCTCATCGCAAACACTTTCAAAGCAGTTACAGATAGCAAGGGATGATATTCAGTGCATGTGCAGGAACTATTTATTTATTTTAATTCTTTGGCAATGGTAATTATTTGGTAACAGTTTCATGTATCTGATTTTTATTATCAAAACCAATAAGTGTGCTTTTACTTGCAGGCAACTGAGTTCATGAGGAGGACAATTGAACATTTTTTGGAAATCTTAGAAGATGGGGAGTGTATACCCAAAATTGATATCACCCTAATGGTTGATGACCACAGATTTTGTCTGTATCCCACAGAAGAGCAAGTTGTGGAGTATTACCAAGATTTTGTGAATAAGGTACACTTTTCTTTTTCCTAAACAATTTAAATTGTTAACTATTTTTTTTATTTTTATATTGAATTAAACTCTCTGAAGCACAGGTTTTAAAATGAAATGCAACCACTCTGTAAGATAAAATTTATCATTTGCCCTTGGCCAAGGAAAAAAAAAAGTTATTTTCATGCGTATTATTTTATTTAATTTCCCATTTGATGATCTATTTCTCCAACTTTTGTATTTAACACTTATCATGCTACAGGTTATGTTTCTATTCCCAACCCCATTGCTAGACATTTTAGGTAAAATTCCCAATATAGTAATTTCCATACGTGACCATAATATACCGAATATTATGAATAAAAACGTGTAGCTTCCTGACATCTAGCATCACTTCTATCAACTAAATAGTAAAACATGACCAATTACATGCCACAAGAGATGTTTCACAATGGGTGACTTAAATAAAGATGCGAAAACGTTCACTCACATCCACAGCACTGTAGGGATTTGCTCCCGAAGATGTTTGTGGTCGTCTTTAGAAGCGTGTGTTAAAACAGTGATAAATAGGAGAAATTCATTTTGAATGTCTGTGATACACTCATAGGTTACTCTTTTGCAATTTATCTTGTATCTCCTTTAATTTTTTTTAAGCAGACTACTAAGGAAATATGCAAATTTCCTGCATGTTATGGATGTTATGGATAAGAATGTAATGTGAGTGCAAAGGGGTTTGTTGGGATTTGCGCTTTACTCTAAGAGTAATGGGAATGAGCAGCTGCTTGCTCACTATTCTATTGAATTCCTCTCTCAAATTTATTACCTGAGAATTATTTTAAAACAGTTAAGGTGCTAAACCACTCTGTCTTTGCAGTATTAGTGCCACCCACATTGTTGGAAAACTTTTCTAATTGATAGTACATAATGACAAGTTATCACAGGGGAAGATGTGGTTGTTGTGTATTGCCAAAATAGATGTAGTCTGAAGTAGTGTTATAGAGAATAAATAGGGCAGTTATTGAATTAAAACTCTTAATGGGGGATTGGATTACAATGAAATGGAAAGAAAGAGGTGGGAGTGACGTTATGGGTGTATGTTTCAGAAAAAAGGAATGACTGTGAAGAGAAAACAACTGTTTGATAAAAGAAAGGGTTAACACTTACATTATGACTTCACATTGAACTTAAAATGAACTTTCTTTGTGACCGCTGACCTGGAATTCCTTCAAAAAATTAAGTCCTAGAAAGTTGTCAAGCATTGAAAGCCATGGAAAAATAATTGCCTTTCATTAAATCCCCTGGAAAACATTTACCTAGAGTGGGATCCTGATCCCAGTTTTGGCAAATGGTTTTTATTCTGCGAAATTCTTGCATCTGTGTGCATACTATAAAGTAACTCGATTAAAGTAACTGTTACTGCATTTATTCAGTTTCTTGGGATAGAAAATAGTTTACATCTAAAATAAAAACTGACTGGAATGTGAGCAAATAGAATTGACAATAAAGGGGAGCATCTTATAATATTATCTGAGGATTGGAGTACCTTAGTTTTTTTCATGTAAGTTGTTACACCAAGAAATACTATTGCTCTTCTCTGAATTCTAACTGATTTCAGTGAACTTATTGAGGGGTTTCAACTTACATATGGAGGCAGCATTCAGCATTGTCCCAGAAATGAGATGGGGAGGTTAAAAGAGACAGGGTCATGTATCAGCAAGAAAGAGCTCTGTGAAATTGAATGTTTGCTATTGCCACATTCATATGTATTTCCCTCCAAATTTTCATGCCAAAATCATGAAAAACTTACCCTTCCATCCTTTATTTCCATAATGCCCTATCCTGTACTCTTAATGTATCAGAAATCATTTTATGAACATAAATTTTTCTCAAAAATAGCTCAAAGGATTTTGATGTAACTTTATATCGTTTGGTTTTTGGGTGTGAGGAATTCAGTGAGTCATCTTTGGGATGCTTAATTAAGATGGTGAGATCGGGTGGAACCAAAAGGGAAGTAATTGTATGTAGTACCTGGACTAAGATTTGTTCAATTTAGGGGGACAATGTTAAATTTAGTGTACATAAATAATTATATATTTTGAAATGTCATTTCCAAAGAGTGCACAAATAATAAGTCAAAATCATCTAGAATGACAATTTTTCAAGTGTCAAAGATAAATTAAGACTAAATATCAAAATAAAAATGAATAGTCAATTTTCATTTGTTTGTGAAATCCTCTGAAATAAAATTTAATGATTTTCTGAATATATACCACAAAACACAAAATAAATTACCAGCAACCCAACAATGACATATCTCTATTTATTTATTCAACGGAAGGTATAAAATTTTATTAAAAAAGTTATTATGAACTATAATGTAAACAAAAACTGATCATTCATCTTTGTTTCATTTTGGATTCTTAATCAGTCTCTGATTCATCATGCATTATTAACTCTTCCAGGGAACTGTGACCCAGTGTCTACATCCATCCTAATTCCATACCTATAGCATGCATTTAGTTTAAGGTATTTAAATCTCTCAGCATCCATTTTTTGTGACAACATGGGTATTTTTAATGAAAAGCTGCACTCAAACAGTGCTTCATGTGCATGCTTGAGGCATGGGGTTAGGGTGAATGCTGCTTCACTGGAGTTAATTACCTCCAATTAAAGTCATGCTTGATTGAACACAGGTTAATCTATTTTGGAGTATTATTACAATCTTTGGACAGAACATAGCAAATTATATAATATTAGATGGGCTGTAAATTTTACACTCAGTCCCCTTGTACAAAATGAAGTTCTGTGTTTCAGCTACTTGAGTGCTTAATGCCAACAGTTCATAAGTCTTATTTCTCAGGTAAGAGATCGCTTCAATGGAGAATTGCCATCAGTGGAACAGTATGTTTTGGGCCATAGTGTAACTCCACCCTGTATTGCTGTCCAGTTGGAGCGTAGCATTGAGGAAAGAGCAAAAATAAGGATTAAAGGAATATTAAAGAAACATTTTGCAGAACTCCATAAATATATTTGTAATATGGGTAGGACATTTACAAAGATATTCTTTTTCTATCATACTTTTGCCTTGTTTAGATATAATGAGTTAAAAAATGAATGTTCTTATATTATTTTTCAGAAGACATATATGGATTTATAAATCATCCAGAACAGATTCATGAAGAAATATCTTATGCAGCCTCAAACATGAGTTATGACCCTTTAATGGAGAGGAGAACTATTTTTCAAACTTATGATGACATGTTTTATGCACTTAGTGTTTCACATTTTGATTTTTTTGTGTGCCAGTATGTGTAATTTGTTAAACTATAATTTAGATTTGAGTATTCTTGATGATGAACCATTTTAACAATATGTGATTGACTTTACTTTCTATATTCAGCCTCCTTCAAAGTAATACTGTGGACTATTTGAGGAAAAAGACAATCATTTACAGGGATTTTTACACATCACTAATATTGTGCCTCTATGAAAAAGAAACTGAAAGGTTAGTTAAATTCATTTAGGTGTGGTTTAGTTTTTTCAAACTATAAATAGATATAGGATGACCTGGAATGGAAAGTGCAAACAAAATTGCAGGGATGACAAAATACTAGCTTTTTGATTGATTTATTAAAAAAACAATAGGAATATTTATTTTATTTTTCACTATTAAGTATTTCCAAATCAATTATAAAAAAGGGCTAGTGAAATTATTTTCATTAAAAATTCAGTATTCTGAGGTTACATATTCTCTTCTTTGCATTGTCAAACATTGAAGAATAGAACAAAAGAGGTATTTTCAGAAATATTCTAACTGTTTTTCACCTTGGAATTCATTGAATTGACTTTTTTTCTATTCTTTAGGATACTAAAAACATATGAGGATATTAAGGTACTAGCTGAGACAACTCCTATGAATCCAAAATTCCTTGTTGTTACTGGAAAATACATGCTGTCCTTGCAGCCTGGTGATTTAATGTTGGGGTTCAAAGAGAGAGTTCTTAGGAATAATGAAATTTTGGAGATCCTAATGGGATGGATTGATTTCACAGAAGAAGAAATGACATTTTACACAAAGGGCATAATGAGCTATAAGGAGGCATTAAATATAAGAAAACAGTACAATAAGGCAAGTTTCTCTCACTAAGATATGGATTAGAGTAGATGAAGTGCCAATTCTATGTACTCTTATTTTGTTGAATGTGAATTTTCATGTAATAACATTCTTGAACCTTAATTTTTGAAAAGGTATAAGTAATATTCAAAGGATTTTGGACAATGTTGAGGGCAAGTTGGTCAATAAATAATCATTTTGCCATCACTTACAATCCGCCAATTAAAAACAATTCAACTTATGTGAATAGAATGTATCATATATAAATTATTCAGAGTCATCATTTTGCTTTAAATTTAGAATTTTAAGTGCTACAATTTTAAGCAAGTCTAATTCAAATATAGGTTTGAAATGGGTCTCCTTTCCCTTCAGCATACTCCTATCATTTGCGATATTTTTGTTAACTTGTCCAGTCTACAATGATGAAAATCTTGAATCCTATGCTTTTGTTCAATGTATGTATTCAAATCTCTCCGTGTACATTTGTTTTTATAACATGGTATTCTTATTGAAATTTCTGAATTTCTGCTGACTCTTTTGTTTGGCCAATTAAATGGAGAATTAAACAGTACAATTTAAGAAATACACTGGCCATAAGTTTACTTTTATGTGTGGCAAAGTTAGGATTGAGAATCATCAGCAGATGACTGGGGAACAAATCAAATGAGTTATTGGGAGAATATCAATTGGGATATAAGAAGATGGTTATTAACAGCAATTAGAATTATGGATTTCAAAGTATGCCACCACAAGCTTGAGGAAGGTTTTGGAAGAGAGTTTCCCCACCAAGAGAGTGTCTTCCAACTGAGTTCTCCCCGAGTCCTAGGTTCTCCCACGTCACAAGTGGGGTAGTCATGGGAGAGGGGAGGCTATCCACCTCTTATCCCCTCACTTAATGGTCCCTCCAATTGGTAGAGGAAGCCCCTTCTTCAGATTGACCTTCTCATCCCCATCACTACGTGAGGCCTTGGGAATTAGGGTGAGTTTAGGAGATGGGTTTGGAGACAGCAGCTGTGGTATCTGCATTGTTGGAGGAATATCATAAGCTACTTAGGTCATCGATGAGGTGTTTGCTATTAAGGTGAGGCCGATTTGGATGCTCATTATCCCAAGCTATCTAGTAATGCTGGCAGTTCATCGGAACGGGCCTCAAATCTGCAAACAAATTGTGAGTTTTTCAGATCTATTGAACATTAATTTCCACAATATTGAGCATAGGATTATTGAATACTCCAGCTTTTAAAATTGGTTTGGAAAATATTTTTGAGGTTGAGTTTTAAAATACGGGGTCCAACCTGAAGAGAGAAGTGCTTTCCGTGCTATTGAAACAAACACGTTACCAAGTGGGAGCGACCATGAACAGTTGTCCTTAGTCATAAGGGTAAATGTAAAAAAACAAGAACCCCAACACTTGTTTTTTATTCCAATGTGAGAGATCGGGAGTAGGGGTTGACTCTAATTCTCATGAAGAGGGGAAATGAAAAATATTCAACAAAAGCGATCCAAACCAAATTGAATGTTTTTATGGAGGAGTTCTTGTGTAAGATAAGAAAAAGAGCACTCGCTGGCATTTTCCCTGAAAAAGTTTTTTGCATTTGGTGAATTTAATTTCTTATATACTTTCTCAAAATAAATTCAACGATGCCAAGCATCCCAAGTCTGAAAATGTGGTTGACAACTGAGGGGGGTGGAGGATGAGGAGCAAATGGGGGTGGAGCAATAGGAAAGGGATCGATAATCTGGAAGCTGTGAATTCAAGAGGGCAGGGCCCCCAGGCATTTCAACTGGTTCAGGGAGCTTAGAAGAAGGGGATTGGGGTTAGGAAAAATATATCCTGAGGTTGAAGCATGGAATTGTTGCCGAACTTTGGTGATTGATACAGATGTAATACCCAATGTAAATCGTCGAGCAATAGTTCATTTCCCCCTGACTACCTTAGATAAACTCTCTATTGACATCTCCCTAGGGGTCATTGCAGTGGGTTGAAGAAGCGATGAGATTTATATTTTAGGCCCATATAATTGATATTTACATGAATACAGATTGTAAACTATTGTGAATGAGTGCATATAGGATTTCCATCTCATCAAACATTTAATTTATTTTTGCATAATTAAAAAGTTTAACTGCTAATTCAAATGTACAAGTGTAACTTAGTGCCAAATTTTCCTTTATGAAATTTTTAAATATAAAAGGAATCATCTAAAAGACCCATACTTCATAACAATGGTTCCAAAAAAATTTTCCAAGTAACCATTTGCTCATTCCAGCAGCAAGAATGTCACACAGTACTACTGTAGACTGCTGGATATTTTTTATATAAAAATAATGGGAATTCATATCATTTTTATCCAATTGTTGTTGATACTTCATTTATTCATCATCATAATGCTCAGAAACATTGATGCCAAACTCCTGGTTGTCCCCTCGACAATGTCTATGAAATTCTTTTCACACACCATTAAGCTTGGTACTGGGTGAGATCTACCCTCACCTACCAAACCGACCCTTTGGGTTTATTACTGTGATTTTTTTTAAATGAAGTATGCAGAAGCTACTGATGTGATAATATTGAGGAAGATGGACAAATTACACAATTAAAATTAAATTGCAGATTTAAACAATTTTGTAACAAATATTTTAATCTCTTTTAACAAGCGTTAGATTTTCACCAGTGCCAAATTAAAAAAATTATAAAACTTCAATCCAAGTTAAGTTAAAAGGCTAGAAATTCAGGTACATTTTTTTCATGGTGTGTGTGTAAAATTAGAGATTTAAAAGAAGATGAGGTCATTCACATACTGAAATTCTGCGTAATGTCCCAAACATGGAGTATATAAAATGGCTGAGGAGAATGATATTAGGCTTGGCCACAAACTGCCTAGTGGTGGAGAATGAATAACTCCACCAGATGGAACATTCATCATTCTGCATGACATCCTTTTATCACTAGGGGCATAAGGCAGAACAGGTGTCTCTTTGATAACAAAGATGGTAATAAACAAACAATAGCAGTGTTTTGCCAGTAGATATACACTGATCTGGTATGAAAGCTACAGCTGGAAATAAACCAAGGGACTCCGCCTGACCTTAACACATTCGGCAACTCATATCCACCATGCTCACCCCAAAAATGATGCAACAGTATATGAGTGTGTTAATGACATCATCTTGACATGCTATGACAAAAACCTTGGTCAGACTTTGGTAACACAGCAAGGTAACTACCAGCTCCTTAGAAAGCTGTAATATCTGGGACTCATGAAATAATGTGATGCATGGTCTCTTCTTAAGGTAAACTCTCTGCCATAGATATATTGCATGAAGTGTTTGACACCAGAAACTAAGACTAGGGTTTCTTAATTGATCTGGGTATAATGTTTCTCAGCACTAGTTAGTGATCAGGAAGCAAATCCAATAGTTCTCTCTTTCCCACTAGAATTGAAATGTGATATTACTAGCCCATTGCCATAAGGAGAAGCATCACATTCCAAGATGGCTGATAGTGATTGATTATAGTGGCAAAATCTTGGTAGATAGTATGGAATCTTTTCAAAAGGTAATTGATGTTCCTCTTACCATTGCCATTCAACCTCCTTTTTGGCAGCTGATGCAAGGGGAACAACACAGTAGCTGGCTATGATAAAATTTTGGAGTAGTACTTAACTAAACCCAAGAAGGACATCAATTATACAACATTCTTTGACTAGGGTGAACTTACAGTAATTTTATATTTAGTGGCATGCACTCCATCTTTGTCAATTTTGTGCCCTAGGAAGACCACTGACTCCATAATTAACTTGTATTTTGTTCTTATTTGCTTTAAATCAACAGCACATTATCCTGCCAACACCCACTGGGTTTTTTAGGTGCTCCTCATCATTTTTCTGAGTGATTATAATCAGGGTTTTGAAACGTAACAGAAATTCATTTTTTGAAGTGGTTCATAGAAGGTACCAACGAAGGGTAGGGTGTCTCACCTTGATCCAGAAAAAAAGTTTGTGCAACTGAACCATTTTCGTAACAGAATGCTTGGAAAGAAATGTGGTTTGTAACCAAGGTTTAACCAAACCGGTATTAAGAACTTCGTTACTGAACCGAAAAAATCAGTTTGTTGCAGTTTGCGAGCAATAAAAACAGTACGGTACAGACTGTTTACTGAGAAGATATGTATGCACTAACAAAATACACAAATATCCTTGTACAATGCTTCAGAATTGTTCATAATTTCTTTCCAAAGCATACCTTGGTGGTGATTGATGTCAATTTAAGTGTGTGTGTGATCTCAACAAAGGGCAGGGTGTCTCACCTTGGTCCTCACCCCTCACCAACCTTCCTATTATTCGCTTCTCAACAACAAACAACCCACATGCTCACAGAAAGGGTCATTGAGGAGACCCCCTCACATGCACACCACCTGTCTTCACCTTTCGTCATTGTTTCCCGAGGCTCACTATTCCCTAGCACCAGGTTTCCCAAGGCTCACTATTCCCTAGCACCAGGTTTCCCAAGGCTCACTTTTCCCTAGCACCAGGTTTTTCCCCCGCAATCCTTCCTTAATCTTTTTACTGCCAGCGGGCTGATATATCGCCCCTCACTGGTTGTGCGAAAACAGTCACAGGCTGATCTAGTGGTCCACTATGTTTAGTTGGAGTAATGTGCCTAAATGTTAAAATAGTCAATAAACTATAAACAAGGG
>LYUA01000952.1:156809-170323 GCA_002093875.1 Calopteryx splendens | reverse complement strand
GGCTACCATCCATAGCATCATTTGAAACTCTTAAAATGATATATTATGCTAAAACTAACTCCCACATTTCTTATTCGTTCATTTTCTGGGGCAATTCAGCTATAGCTAGTGCAGCCTTCTCTGCCCAGAAGCAAGCCATAAAAGACATGATCCAAGTCCCTATCCCTACACCTGGAAAGCCTCTTTTCTCGGCTGAAAATATTATAACATTGCCTTCTATAGAAATTCTTGCATGTACTAGTTTTGTAAAAAAAATTATCCTGGTAAGTTTCCTTTAAACTCCACATATCATAACTCTCCACTCACTTCAGAAATGATATTCATGCAAACCAGTACTCCCATTCTCTCTGCTTGAAAGCCCCTTATTACTCTGCCTCAGTATGTCTAGCAAAATTCCTTAGGACATCAAAAATATTACCTCATCTGTCGTCTTCAAAGTGAAAGTCGAAAAGTTCCTTTCCAATAAAGGTTATTATAGCATAAATGAATAATTGGAAGACACACTATAAGCATCAACCTCATGGCAATTCATTATTGATGTCCTATATGCTGTTTTATTACTAAGGATGTAAATCTGTTAAAACATCATATTTGTGTAATGATTTATGTAATCTTAAGATGAAAACGAGGGGGCGTGGTAGTCCAGTGGTTTGGACTGCTGGGCTACTGACTGGAGGGCCCAGGTTCGATTCCGGTGATGCCTCTTGGCACCCTCAGCTTCACCCACGCTGTGCAACATTTTTCGGGTACCAGGACTTCCTGGGAAATCATGGGTGGTACAGGGAAAGGAAATGGCCACCCTGCCTTGATTTGTGAATTTCACACGCCGTTGGGCTTAGTACTGGGTGAGGTCTACCATCAAACCAACCTTCAGGTTGATTACTGTGATTTCATGATGAAACTATGCAATGTATTTGCCTTTGGTGAAATAAGCATTATTATTATTATTAATTTGATTAAAGGACTCGGGAGTGAAAGAGGGAAGCCAAATGGAAAGTGATCTGAGCCAGATGTATGCCCCACAGACATTGTGTTGTTTTCTATCACTCCTCAGGCTGACCTCCCTGTATTCTTTGATGGTGCAATATAGTTTTTATTGGAGTCTTTTGAATGCTATGTTTCCTTTTGTACTCTGCCTTTAACCTAATATTATTTTACTTATATTCTTAAAAAACAGTGTGTATGGATGTAATTCATGTTTACTCTTGAGTTAATAAATGTGATGGACTAAGCAATTGCCTCTTCCTTAAGTGAAACTATTCCCACCAGTTGCTGAAATGTTGTGGGTCTAAAATAATGGTTGAAGCACTTTCTTTCACGTTTGAATATTGTATTTGTTGTATTAACTGACAATAATTATAAAATTTCAGCATCCAAGAAAGTGTGAAGCTGGTGTCTTTGGAAAGGCTCTCGGAGAATTTCACATTTACATTTTATTCTGCTGTTTGCCGCTCAATACTCCAGGAAGACAAGCTCTTGTTTTCATTTCTGCTAGCTTTGAGCTTGGCCAGGTGAGCGTTAATAGTTATAATTTTTATGTCAGACACTGATCTCCCAAGCCATTGAGTTCATGTTACTTTTATTTATACTATATGTCATGCTTATATGTGTAATATTTACACGACATACAACAAGATGACAAACCTACTTCAGATATTACCCCTTTTTTTTCGTAGCTGCCCAATGGATATGAATGGTTAAAAATAATTGATATTTATAGTAAAAATTAAATATGTAGTAAAAATACATAAACTTTTATGAACATTGTAGTGCATACATGAATAGTGTTTGTACATATGGTATGTCTAAAATCCGACTTCGGCCAGGGAAAAAAATGTTGCATGGCTGCCAGGTTTGGGACCGTAAGCCTCTGAGGCCCCTTGCACCTCCACACTCTTAGCCCACCAATCCTTCTTCACTGCTGGAAACACTTCTGGAAGGCATCTTCGGAATGGCCTTCAGCTCTGCAGTAAAACTTTGCATTCTCTCCTCTCCTGCATGATGTTGAGAAACTGCAGATTGGTGTTGGCAGTGTCCAACATGTCTTACATTACGTCAACATTGAGTTGTTTCTGTTCCTGCATCTAAAGCTCAGGCACAAATTTTACAGCCACTCTGTGCATGTCTAATTTCTCCTGTAAAATTACATGTTTGGATTCTTTGCTGATCCCAACCTTGTTAGCGATTTCCCATGCTGTCAAAATACAATCATCCTTGATCAACTTTTGTAGCTGCAATGTGACCTGTTTTTGGCCTCCCAGAAGGCTGGTCACTCTCCACAGGCATGTAGCCATTTTTGAATCGATTGAACCACTCCTTTATTTGGGTTTCCCCCTTGGCATCATCTCCAAGCTCCTGCAGAATCATATGAATTTTTTTGACTTGCGAATCACCAAGAGATCACTGACGAAACTTGATGCACCATCTCTGCTCAACACATTCTTTCATCTTGACCAATCTGGAAATCTGAAAAACACGTAGTGCAGCACCTCACACAATTGCCACAATCATAGTTGTGATGCATGTCTTTTTGATGTGGCTCAAAAGATTTTCCTAACTATGGTAAGTCAACCCATTTATATTTGGAAGTTTCGTAAAGAAAGAAAAAATGCTGTTTTAGATTTGTTCAAATATGGTGTCCTCCATGATTTACTCTGTTCTAAGTTTTGGAACAAATATATATTTGGATTTTCTGATACTTTATGCACTTTATGTAAGGCATATCAATTTATGTAGTGCACTTGTTATGAACATTTTTTTAAATTTCTGCCAATCATAGTCGTTATGAAATGATCTGTGAATAGTGGCTCTTAAGTTCATAAATCCATCATGAATTAATCAATTGATAAAAAGAAGGGTTTTGTACTGAATATTTAATGAATCTAGCCAAAATCCAAATAACTAGAAACAGAAAAAAATATTTCAGCAGGACCCAATATCTATTTTTTCATATTCTACTTAAGCTGAAGAAATTAAGTTAAGGTTAGTTTTATTTAGGACATTTATTTTATCGGTTCATATACATATCGGTACTTTTTTAATATTTTTCCTTATAAGTCATCCACCTTTTTACTTAGAGGTCATCACTTAAAAGTATTATCAGGGAATACAGTCAAGCCATTCTAGCACAAAGTGCACTTTTGCAAATCAGTTCCATTTAATTTTTCCTCTTGTTTTAACTCTAATTTTTGTCTTTCCTCTTGATTTGCATTTAAGCAACTATTAGAGTCCTGTAACAAGAACAAAGATCCCAAGTTTGTTCATAATACTTTTATTTGCAGGTCGGAACATAGAATTACTCCAGAGGAGTTGGAATTCCTTTCCACAGGAGGGACATACATGGGATTTGTGCCCAGCAATCCAGCCAAAGATTGGCTCACTGAAGAGTCATGGAAGAATATATTACGTCTCTGTAATCTATCTTGCTTCAAAGGTAAAGTGAAATGAGAAACTAGTGTGGAAACAAGAAAACTGGATCATTAGTGTATGTCTATTGAAATTAACTATTTAGATTAATAACTTGGATTTTTCAGGATTTCTGTCCAAATTTAAAGCAAATAAGTCTTTTTGGGAAGAAATTTATCAATCGCATGAGCCGCAGGTGAAGCCACTGCCCTCACCATGGGACAAGAGGCTAAATAATTTTCAGAAGCTGCTACTTTTCAGGGCCATTCGTCCTGACAAGGTGAGATGGAATCAGTGGGAATTGATGTTTCTCTTATGTACTCTGCTAAGCCCTGTGCTCCATCTTCATTGGCTTTTCCAAGATTAATGTCTTATGTTCTATAATATCCATTTTCTCCCTAACATGTGATATATAATTGAATATACTGGTAACTCTCATTTCACGCACGCTTACGCAAATTTACATTACGTAGCTTCTTCATAGAATACTCATTTAATTTATCTCTGGCCTTGAATGAATGAATATCTTTATCCTTGGTTAAGGAAAGAATTCAAGCGGATTCAATAGTTATTCCATTTTTGATTTATGAATCCTTTCTGGGGAACCAAACTCGATCGTAAATCGAGAGTTACCTGTACAGTAAACTCCAAATTAGCTGTGTGCAGATTAATCAGGGTGTGGGTTATTCATGCATCACCTCGGTTTTGTGTGTCAGCGGTGGTGGTTGAGTGGAGAGTAATGAGATGGGTTGTTTATGCATACAAAAGGGCCTTGCATAAAAGGATACGTTTTCGGATACACAAGGGATGCATTTTCTGTTTGCCCAAGAGAAGAGATACAAAGTTGCCGTTTTTGTTCTTAAAATAGTAATATTAATATTTATTTATCAGACATTAGGAATAGGTTACATGCTATAGTCCTTGTCAAAGTGGATACAACACAGCATTAATTAAAAAACGAGTTTTATGGATTCATGGGTTTTATATTGGAAACATTCCTGGTAGGAATAAAATGCTTTTGATGTTAGCCAGGATGAACTTAGTAATGTTTTAGCTTTTTGTGGGTGGTAGTTGAAAAACTTAAGTTTTAGTACATAAAATGAATGGATGGCCTACAATGAGGAACAACACAAGGTTGTCCTTCCTGGTTTCATAGTTATCCACATCAGCGCCTCTCTCGAATTAATCAAGATTTTCCTTGCCATTACAAAGTAGAGGCCATGAATAGTCAAAATATGAAGCTGCCTAAAAATTTTCTTACAATGGTCCATAGGATGGGAGTTTGAAATAATTCTAATGGCATTCTTTTGGAAAGTAAATAAGTTATCAATGACAGATCCATAACCCCATATTTCAATACCATAATTTAAATCAGCATGGAAGAAGGTGTAATAAATAGTTCTCGAGTATTCCTTTGGGATTCTTTGTCGAACTTTGCGTAGTAATTAAACTGATTTTGATAATTTCGTAATGATAGTGGATATGTGGGGTACCCATTGCAGTTTACTTTCAAATACGAACACAAGTAGCTTTAAGCTATAGGCAATGAGTTGCCAAGTGAAAATGCCACCAACTGAGTTTTGTTATCAATTATATCCACCCTGTTGGCTAAGAACCACTTGCCACAGACATGATGTTCTCAGAAGACTCGGAAGAATATTTTCCATCAATCAGTTTATGAATAAAGATCAAGTCATCTGCAAAGATTAAAGATTCACATGGAACATTGTATGGGAGATCATGTATCATGATCAAAAAAGGAGAGTCACCAGCACATCCTTGAGGTGCTCTATGACTAATTTTCAGCTGCAGAGACTGATTGTGATTAATATTGACCCACTGAAAACGATTAGTGATGTAAGATTCAAGAAGCATTAATTCAGTGCCATGGATTCCATAGTGATGCAATTTTTGCAGGAGGATTGGATGGGACAGGCGATCAAAAGCTTTGGAAAGATTGCAGGCAGTTAATGCAATGGATGATTTTTCTTCAAAAGCATTAAGTACCATGCAACTACATGCTTCACAGAAGAAGAGGTAGACTCACATTTATGTAAATCAAACTGAGAGGCTGTAAGAAAATTATTATTTTGAAAATGTTGATAGATTTGGTTTTGCTTTATCAAGTATTTTAATAAAGACGGGTAAGATACAAATGGGGTGATAATTGGAAGGTAAGTTTCTTTCACCTTTTTTATAAACAGAGATATTTTTTGATATTTTTAGGGGATCAGGACAACTACAGACTTTAAACAAGAATTACATATAATAGTAAGGGATACTTCAAGAGGCCGATCAAGAACTAGGATTAATTTTGTGGGCAGTCCATAAATATTTTAGAGATATTTTATGATGATTCTAATGTCATAGGGAGTAATCCATTTCCATTTTAAAATAGGAGTATTAATGAGAAAATTGTTTAGTCATTGGGTTGCAGAAACAGGAGATTGATTCAACTTTGAAGTGAGCCCATTGATGGAGTTAACGAAATAACTGTTTAGTTTATTGGGGGAAAATGAGAGTTCAGGTCTAGGGTTAGGGACCCCAGCTTCCCTATTAATGACCTTCCAAGCTAGGCTTGTGCGATTACTCCCAAATGGGGATGGGAAAGTTATTTGGTTCTTAACAATTTCTATACATATGTCCCACTTGTTCAACACCTCTACTTACATAACATATATATCTGTTACAGTGAGAAAAAATTGAAAATTTCTTCCAGAAATTTTCAAAAAGAAATGAATGGTAGGGGAAAAGATATGCTGTCAGTCAGGACCTGTTCTTGGCAGTGGAAACTGGGAAAATGATCTCAAAAATAACCTCTATTAAACCATCGGTATTGGATAAGGAAATAAAGGTGTCATAAATGGGAAATAGAAAATTACATGGAAACCTGAAACAATTGGCAGTTTAATAAATATATGGGGGGATTGACACTTCTGGCATGATACTATATGCTTAATTGGGTGAAAGAAAGAATGTAAAATATTGGAAGAAAATTGCATTCAATATAATTCAAGAATGGTTTTGAAGAGTTATATTCTATATAAAGAATATTTCAAAGGGCCTGGGAAACTACAGTCAAGGCTAACAATTGTAGTAAATATAATTCAGTATTTAGGTAATGAGTAGGTTTCCGTGAGGGAAAATAAAGCTAAAGTAGGTCTTCAAACACTTGATGAAAAAAAGATAATAATATTTGTGTTTTCAGTGCTAAGAATAGAGGAAAAAGATCCAGAACCATGTGCATTCAGTGTAATAAAGGCTTACATGGGGAATGGTTGGCCAAACACAAATGCTGATGTGGTGAAATGCACTTTCTCATATTATGTTTTATTTCTCATGAAAAAAAAGAACATATATGTCACAGTTAAAAATGTTGAAGTTAATTTTGTAATGTTTCATATTCTGTGTACATCTTTTCGGCAAATGCAGAGGGTAAGAGGGATATTATTTTAAATTTATTTTCTTTTTCAATAAAATATTTCTTTTTACAAAGTTATTTTCATAAAAATAAATGTTTTATCACACTTAAAACTTTTTATGATTTAAATTTTTTAAAATTGTCCAAATGTGCTGAAAATTTTGATATCCTAGAGCAAAAATAGGCTATCTTAAACATAATAAAAAACACTTGAAATTGTCAGAAATTAGATGTGAGCTTTCTGGGATTAAAGAACAAATGCCATGAGATGAGGGATGATATTAACACACAGCATCACAATTTGTAAGAGAAAAATGTTAAAAGAATAAGTAATATTATAAAATCGTGTGTCAGTCATATAACCAATGATTTCCCTGTGAATTGTGACAATGAATTAGGTACTCCTTGTCTATCAATTCCTTGTGGCTATCCTTGTGATTTGTGTCAGTGACTTAGGAGGGTATGGTTACTGGGAGGAGAGAGAAAGTATTGAGTGTTCTTAATCGCATCATAGTTTTTGAGGTAGTAATAAAGGATCACTTTTTATTCCATGACCTTTACTCTATCTCCTTAGGAAGATTCAATCTGCATTACAGTCATGTCTAGCTGGCAATGCTTGCTTGATGTAAATGTTGACTCCTATTCAGTTCATAAGATGGGGAATGGCCTAACACTGATGGGGAGGAGAAAAAATATTAGTGATTTTCTTGTCACAATTGTTTTCGTAATTTAGAATGAGCAATCTAAAATGATGATCCAAAGTAAAAATAAGAATAAATCAAGGAGTAAATTTGTTTTTCACATGCCTCTGGTAAAGGAATGTAATGGCTTTGAAAAGATCAATTGTATTTGTCTATGAGATGTCTTACATAAATAGGGTGGCATAAAAGTATTTTAAAAACACTTGAAATTTTCCAAAATTAGGTGTGAGCTTTCTGGGATTTAAAAAATTTAAATGTCGTGAAATGAGGGAAGCATAATTCATGTACATAGTTATAATTTGTTCACAACTAGCACAAATTGTTTTCATTCTTTAGCATTAATGTGATTTGGGTTCCCATTTTGAGAAATAATAATAATTTGAGGAATATTCAGTAAGTTATAAAACTCAGATTAGAAATTATTAATTAAGTGATCTACCTCCCTTGACTTGTACCAACCGCGCTGAAGATTTTAGGTTGTGAAATCATTTACTAAGTTTTGTCATTATGAGGTTCAGATTCGACTAAAAAGGTTCACTGTCTAGCCTAGAAACTTAAAAGCACGCTCAGAATGAATCTTATACCTCATCAGGGGATCTTTCTGCTCCGCTTCCTGGTTCCAGGCCGCACTCTGCTCTATGCACTGAATCAGTGTTGCCAGCTCATCGAAACAGAGTTAGATAAATTTGCATTGAAACTGCCCTAGGGGGGCACAAGATATTCCATTGATGTGGCCATAGAAACATTTGACTCAAAATAGTGTTTTTTCTCTCAAGGATAATTTTGGTGGTGGGTGCTAGTAAAAGGGTAAAAATGCATATGCAATACAATCAATTTTTTCCCATTTCTCTCTGACATAAGGGGAATGGTAGTATCAAGTGGGTTGAGTAGCCAGAAAGGTCGTGTTTGAATCTGAGTTTGTTTCCTTTGGACACCCCTCTGCTTCACCTGTGCTGTGTGATATTTTGGATGCTAGATAAATTCCTGATAAATCCTTAGGGGCAGAGGAAAAGAAATTGGTCCCCATACATTGATTTGTGAATTTCACATGCTATAAATGTTTAAGTATGCAGTGAGCTCCACCTTCAGCTATGAAACCAACCTTCACATTGATTACTGTAGTTTTTTGTTTGGTGGCTGACATATCTGCCATATTTAAATGACTAATTATAAATGGTGTACATGGCTACCTCTTCATGTAATATTGCACAGTTCATTTCTTTATATACCCCTGTGATGAAAAATCACCTCACTGACCAGAGAATCAGGCCCTAAGATGAATGCATTAACATTGGCAGTTTTGTGTTAGACTTGGGACTCAAAAATTCATGATGGTGCTTAAATTCCAGTGGTTCAGCCCTTGGAAATCTGGTGATGAGATAAGTGATTTATCAGGAAATCCTGGGGCCCATGGGTCACTAGAGGAGCACAGAAAGGAAACTAAGAGTTTCCTGGCACACCATATTGCGATGTATTTTCTTCATGCATAATTTTTTGTCCATTACTCTTTAATCGCAATATTCAGTAAAGTGATAAAATGGGACTCATTATCATCATTAATCACTTTTATGTGTGCTACTTTCCATCTATGTTTCTAGGTAAAGAGTGCAGTTGAAGAATTTGTGAAACATCAACTTGGTTCAAGTTACTTGTTTGCACCAGGATTCAATATTTTGGATTCTTTTGCCTTGTCAAAGAAAACAACACCTCTGCTGATGATCCTGTCTCACGGGGTAAATCCATTGGTGGACCTTATTGATTTTGCATCATCCCAAGACATTCATGCTGAATTGGAAACGGTGCCTATTGGTCTTGGACAGGTAATAATAATAAGTATTCATTTGTCTACCAATTTGTTTGTACAAATATAGGACATGTCAAGAAAATACATCTCATTACATATGCAGTCCTTGTGGTATGAATTCATCTACAGAGTAAAAAATTTATCTTTTTAAATATTGATGCAGTTGATATTAAAACACAGACATTAATTTAGAATTTTTTACTTCACCAGATAGCATGTCATATAGTGCAAGGCCCATATTTTTAGTTCCAAGTGTAGCATTCCTAGTTCTTACATAAGTTTGGAGCAGGTTTTTAGCACTCTGGGTGTTGTAACAATGATAACTGCCATTGCTATTGTAGCGGTAAAGATTGATTGTTCTTAAAACTGGTGATTGCAGAATATATATGCAGTGGAACCTGTCTTGACGACCACCTCCGTTAGATGACCACCTGCCAGTTTCAGACCCCCTGACCACTTTTTACAGGCACCATTTAATTTTCCTAAGACACAACGTAACTGGACCTCCATAAGACGACCACCTAAATTTTACCGTCATACAAAATGTACCTGCCGTAGGTGAGCAGATGAAATGTGTATCCCAATGATGGCTGCATACCATGGCTACTTCGTACACTTATCTGACCTGACCAGGATGATTGTTCCAACTTCAGATAATCAAATGCATGTTTACGTATGGGTAAACATGATGTGCTACTGACCTAATATAATCTGTTAAGCAAAGCCCATTCTGACTGGTCGCTGCTATCATTCAAGGTGCTTAGTCTAGGATGCTCTCCTGGGAAAAAATAACATTCAGCAGTATTCTTTTTTCAAATACATGGTCAGAATTATCGCGTAGAACTAATGATTGTGTCATGTGGTCAACTCTCGAGTGACATCTTTGAAACATGGGATCATGGGAAGGTTCTGCCTAGGATGGAGCAGGGTGAGAAAGAATGTGCAGAAGAAACCAAAAATTGAAATGTTACCTTAGCACCATCAGATATTATTCATGGTGAGCTTGCAGAAGTAAAAAAATATGAGAGGAGTAATTTGTGGGAGAATAGTAGGTGCTCGTGGCCCAATATCATTTCCTGTTCAAGAATGATTTTTGATTACTTACTCAAGAAGAGTATAGAGATGTGGAAAAGTAGTGTAAAAGCAAGTGTGGAAAAATAATGAGCATTGTCAATAAGTTTATAAGGCATTTCTGGTACTGTTTTTTCTACCTTTGTAGTATTCGCATGCTTGGTTTTTCTGCAGTAATTTTACACAATAAAAATTTTACTTATTGTCAATCTTTTCCATTAAATCAAAGAGAATTGTTCCATCTTGAGAAAAAAATAAGCGTAATAAATTACAGTGGACATTATTGGTCACAAAAATTTTCCACAAATTAGATACAAGGCTGGGAAAATACAAATTTTGAACATTTTTAAACGTAAGTACTAGAACTGCTGCGTGATTAGGAAAGTGAAAAAGAAGTGTCTGTGAAGAGGATAAGATAGGAAACGTAATAGTTCTAACACTATGACAATGACATTAACCAATTCCTATTCATAATTTACACTTTTTATGCATGTAGTTCTTAACTTTGTTTTTATGCATTCATCAGTTCATGCAAACATCCTATTTTTAATGTTATATATGGATATATGTAAAAATAAACATATGTATTTGTTTGATTTAATCATTCCAGTGATAATCTCCCTGACTTTCATGTGAAATAGCATCCAAACTTGTGTACACGTCCATATTTTGTAGAACTGGGTTCTTCAAACCTACAGTTCACCCATTCTAACTGCTATGCTGTCTCGACCCCTCTTAGGTGACCGACCGCCTGTCTAGATGACCACTTTTCCCAGGAACCTTCAGTGGTCATCATAGACAGGTTTCACTGTATATACATGGCAGAGGCAGGATGCAAAGTTTTTTTTTAAAGGTGGTGACACGGTGCATTGCAAATTAGTCAAACAACTGTTTTTTTGTATTTAAATATAGCACTGGCCTTTACTGAGGGACCCCAAAAAACAATACTGTATATGGGAGTGGAATTCACCATGATAGACTGACAATAACACATCAATATTAACAGTATACCTAAAAAAAATAATAAGGAAGCAGATTGAACTCAGTTTTTTTATGTAAATTGTGAATATGACTATCCTACTATACTCTACTGTCAAAGTTAATACCCTGAGAACTGATATTCTGTAAAATTGTTTGTCCATGAATATTAATTTTGATGTTTGCTTGAGGCTTATTTTTGTTTGTGAAATAAATTAAATTTAATTATCTAAATTTAGATTGAGGGAATTGTGATTACACTATCCATGCAGAAGAAGATGTCGACCTTGAAATTAGGTTGTCGATGGAAGTAGCAGACACCAAAACATATGTATCATCAGCAAATAGAACTGGGAGTGCAGCAGGTACAGAATTCTATATATGTACTTGGGAGATCATTGATATATAAGAGGAAATACACTGGATCCAATACTGAACCCTGTGGGATGCCAACTTTGATATCTTTTGAAGTTGAAACAAATCTAATCCCACTTCTATGTAGGGAAACACATTGATACCCAATGCTAAAATATGACTTGATCCAATCAAATGATGCTCCTTTTATGCCAATACTGGCCGTTTTGACAGAAGTTGTTGCTGGTTTACCAGGTCAAAGGCTTTGGAAACATCAAAGAATAGAGCTAGGGACTCTGATAGGGATGGTCCATATCAGACAAGACTTGATTTATAACATGGTAAGTGGTAGTGGACGTAGATCTAAATTTCCTAAAACCATGCTGAAATGTGGATAGTAGATTATGTTTTCCAAGTATAATATAAGCCGGTTATTTACAAAAAACAACTTGAAAATTTTTGCTAAATTGATTTAGTAAAGAGAGAAGTTGGTATGAACTTATATGTTATTTGTTACCTTTACTCTTATAAAGAGGTAAACTTTGGCTATTTTGAGTGGAGAAGGGAACTCACTAAGCCTGACAGATTCCCTTTACTTTTCTAATTAAGAAAAGTATAGGGAACTTAATTGCATGAAAATATTTTTTGATGACTAAGGTTGGAATACCACCCAGACCTGAGGTGAACTTGTTCCCTGATTTTTCCTGATATAGGTATTCTTTTAGCTGTTATTTAATATGAGAATGGTTCGTATAGAGTTTATGTTTAAGGGTAGGCTGTTGAAGATTACAGATGCTGCATGATGAGGTCCTTTTTGTAACAATGAGAGGTGGTAATTATTTATATGTATGTTGAGATGGCTTCGTGTGTGGCATGTATACTGTTGTTAGTGGGGAAGATATGGGGGTTTTTGGACAAAGGTGGTACAGTGTAAAATATATAAGGAAGGCAGAGTTAATAAGTTGTACTTTTTAAATAGTGGACAACCAAGGGGTACGAATTGGCAACTGGAGCATGGCTTTCACTGTTTTCTTTTGAAGGGAAAATGCTTTTCTGGAAAAACGGCCATGCCTCCAAAATATCATTCTATAGGAGAGGTAGGATTGTATTTTTGCATAGCATAGGAGGAGTTTTAAGATGTCAAGAGAAACAATGTGTGCCAGTTTTCTGATCGTAAATATACCCGTGGTTAGCTTTGTAGCAATGCTGTTAATGTGGGTTTGCCAATTCAGGTCTTCGCTGATAGAGACCCCTAGAAATTTGACACTTGATGATCGTGAAGTATGATTGCCATCAACTCGCAGAAGGCTCGAGCCTGGGAGAGTGTTCTTCTCATGAAATTGTAAAAGAAGTATTTTTATACTGTTAACACGTTGTGTATGGATGACGAGAATTCTTGTCATATAAATCCCATGCGTTCCGAACAGATGATGATAATTCTCATCATTTAGGCACATGATTTTAAACTTTTTAATAATATTATTTACGTGCTTGGGGGTAATTTTTCATTTGCCTTTTGTTATTTATTAATAATAGTCATAACATAAATTTTGATTATATGAAGTAATTTTGTTAATATTAGCCTCTTAACTGTATTTAAATCTCAGACCAGTTGTCTTTAATGGCGCACAACTCTATTTCAGCAGCTTGAAACTTATTTGTTGTCCCTCTTCCTTTTCAGAGGTAATATTTCTTTCATCACTTCCTCGGGTACCCCAACTCTTTGCCTCATTATTTCATGAGTGTTTATCCACATGGCCCTAGCTGAGCTAGCCACGAG
>LYUA01000952.1:96419-108695 GCA_002093875.1 Calopteryx splendens | reverse complement strand
ATCATTCATTGGTCTAGCTAATGGTTGCATGAGCATACAATGAATGCTCTGCATTGGATGCAGGGACATTAATTAAATGCTCAAGTACATTCATATCGGTTGCAGGAACATTCAATGAACGTTCTGCAATAGTTACAGGAGCATTCTCTGAAGGTTCACTTTGAACATTGCAGGAGCATATCAAGTATGGACATTTTGAACATTCATTGAAGCATTATTTGAATGCTCTGGGAGCATACTTGCAATCGATTGATGAACATTCATTTAATTTTACAGCAACATTTATGTGCAACTTGGGTATATCTACCTCTGAGTGTAAACCATAATATCCTCTCCACAATGATAGTTTTCAGAAGGCTGAGTTTGGATTAGTTTAATCAGTTTATTCAGTTAACTTATTGTCCATCATGGCATAATCAGTTAATGTGATGAAAAGGCAAGGATTTTGAAAGTGCTGAAACCTTTCTCCTCCTTAGGAATCTGTCTGTAGGATTAAAAGCACTCAAAGCAAATTGATAAATACAGCATGGGCTACGGCAATAACACTCTTTGCTTGAATATGAAGTAATATGCTAATTACTCATGTAAAAATTTACTATGGTAATTGAGCTTGGATACAAATGTGGGTAGAACTTGATAACTTTTTCTGTCATCAGAAAAGGAAAAGCAAAATAAATAATTGAAACTAAAAATGTCTGTCATCAGTCTATTGGTTTTGAAGTGGCATCAGTTGCAATTACTGGGATGCATACATATGCTAGAAAGAGTGCCCATCACTTGATGAAATGATAAATGATTCAGTTTCCTGCATTTTTGGACTTATGGTAGTTTTGCTTGGAATGCAAAAATATATCTGTTAAATATCAATGGATTTGTTTATATTTTAGTTACATTTATTAATTAATTTGTTTAACTAATGATATTATGGTATCAGGGGGCATGGTAGTCCAGTAGGTAGAGCACTGGACTGCTCTGGGTATCGCCTCTGGGCTCCCCGGCTTCACCTGAGCTGTGGTGTTTTTTGGGTACCTACCAGATCTTCCTGGGAAACCACAGGGAGAATGGAGATGTGCTTCTCCCTACCTTGCTGTGAGCATCTCCCTCAATACTTAGCTTAGTGTTAGGTGAGCTCTACCCTCGCCTATCATACCAATATATAAAACAGATTCAGGTGTGATGTGGTGGAAAGGTTCCATAATAAGAGAAACAAAGACACTTTCCAATTTTCCACTTAATAAANNTTCCATAATAAGAGAAACAAAGACACTTTCCAATTTTCCACTTAATAAAATTTAATGTCGTCTAGTTTCGATATACGGAAGTCCATTCCTTGTGTCTTTCCCAAACCCCTACCTGACCCGGACTTACCCTTCCCTCCCCCACACCCCCACCAGCTCATTTCCTATATATACTTGTAACAAGTTATAAAAGCTTCACTTGAAGATGCTGTAGTACATCAAAACTAGTCGACATTAAATTTTATGAAGTGGAAAATTGCCATGTGTCTTTGTTTCTCTTATTATCATACCAATGTTCGGGTTAATTACTGTGTTATTTATGATAACATTAAATAACACCTTTGGCAACTGATATGGAAAATTTTTAAAACCAGTTTATTCATGCCAATTCTTTACTAACTGAATATTTCCTGTACTTCTAATGGCTGCTCATCTCGGTAAAACCGTGATGGAACTAGCTTATTTCTTGAGACCTAAAAAAATGGTTTTTGATGTTGATTTATCTAATTAAGGTTTTGTTACAAAAAATGTTTGTATAAATAAATTTTATATTTTTAACTAGTTTTATGTCTGATAATCTGGTAAAGAAAATTTGATTCTGGGTATTTAATACTAATATTTAAAAGATTATGAAATTTATCAAACATATACATCAATTATTAATCATAATTGATAATCTACCTATTTAAGAATTTGAATGGTCACTATCAATTACATTTCAAGTGGACTACCTCTTGTTTGCCCCACATTATTCTCTTCTGCAGTTCTTCTTACTGTTTTTTTTTTGATTCAGAGGCTGTTACTTCATGTGATACAAAAGTGCAGTTTATTGCTTGGGAATGAGAATTGCCATTCTTCCACCAACCACCACCTAGATTCGATTCCATCCTGGATCCCTCTATTTTCTCTCTGAGTGCTTTTAGCCAGTTGATCTACCAAGGCATCTTCTTATACTATAAATTCCTAATGGCTTTAAATGAAAAAGATGTTATGATGAATTACCGTACACACAATTTCAGGAAGTAATCTTAGATTTGTGCACAGTAGAGGAGGATAGCATTTGATGTGTTGTTGGGCATCAAGGCTGCACTGACTGACATTCCATGTTGCTTCCCTAAGTTTGCGTTAAGTTGTAGCACTTCAGGTTGCTGTGGTGGAGATTGAGAAATCGTGCCTGGGGTGCGATGATTCTTCTGTGGTCTCTTCTCCTTTACCTTGGCATATTCCAGGCAATCAGAAGTTATGTCTACCTCAGTTTCAGCATTTCTGAGAAGAAACCTTAAGACAATTTTTGCCTTCATGGTTCTCTACAACTTGTTGCTGCAAGGGGCAGTGGAGCCAAAATATCTGCACACAAACCTGGAGTAACTACAACACATCTATGGCATTAAATGTTTACTTTCATTATTGGGCAGAGGTTTTTTCCAATTGATAAAAGATTTTTGATTTCTTCCACAGTCCGTTCTGCAGTGTGGGGATCATGGTAATGACAAAGAGGTCTGATTTTTCAGAATGCAATATTTACCTGGTATGGGACACTTGAATTCCCAGCATTTCCAAACTTTTTTGATGAAGTTAGTGTTGACAGTCAAGTATAGTCTTCTGATATGGAAGGTGAAATCTGCTCAGCACTTTATTCACGGATGGATACTTGCTCCCTGCCAAAAAGGTGAGGTTTTGCTTGTAGTACACGGAATTTTATAGATATATGTTTAGTGCATCTTTAATGTAAGCGACGGTGAATGACTTACTTGTGACCTAGTTATGCTTCAAATTCTTCTGTCTATCCAGGACTTATATATTTAAATTTATTATAAATCTGTGAGATATTTAATTTGTAAAACATCAAAATTCAATTTAAAGATATTTTTTCATCCCAACCTACATTTTACAATTACACAAGAGAAGAGCAGGGTGTTTTACAAAAATATTCTATATCTCAAAGTGCAAGCAGTAAGTGCATAATGGAATTACTTTGTCACTTCTCATGGAAATAGGTCATTTGGTGGCACTGAAGGAACCATAAAGTGATAGGCTGAAAAACTGTACATTCAAAAGTTTAATCATTAAAAATGTTGCCAATGAAAGTTTTTGATGGGGTAAAAAATATTTCAAATTTCATTAAGTAGAATATTTCACTGGCACAAACCATTAGCAAAAGTCTGGAATCTTACACCCTCAACTTGTAGATGTGAAATAGTTCTGTGGTACCCAATCATTACATTCTATTTATAAAATCAAAAACAAATATCTCTGCCAAAATTGTCATTAATAAATGGCTCATGTCACTGTACAATAACTGCATTTGTATATTTACTGAAGTTTCTAGCCAAAATTTTACAATAATACTTTAAACTAACTGTAGGAACAACTAATCTTTTGCAGAAAAAATATTTTAAAAAGTATTTCCCTTGATCATTATTATTATTACTATAGGAACTCTGCCATTGTCCAGTCCTAAGTTTGGAATCCAAAAGCTAGCTTGGAAACCAGCTGTAAAAGAATGTTTTTGAAATATTTTCCAAAACTTTTGAACAAGAAAAGTTTAAAACATTGAATGCTTAAAACAAAGAGAAAATATTGAGAAACATGAATGTTGAAGGGTTGATACTGAAAGACTATAACCAATCTTGAATTTGCTCTGGGTTTGCTTTTCCATTGCATGCCAAAAAAATACAAGTGGCTGCTTACTTCAAAATTCAAACACTGGTTTAGATAGGTAAATTAAGGATTTTATCCCATAAATAAATACAAACAGGATCTATTATAAACACATAAACATTTTAATAGCAATTAAACGTTTTTAAATAAAATTTAATTCCTTGTTTCAAATAATTTTTTCAGTTAATGAGGAAGCATTAACCTTTAAATGGCCACTGAGCTCTCTGTTTTTTTTTTAATTTGGCTTTTAAATATGTATTGTATTTGTACTGGAATCACTAAGCTAAAACATTTTTATGCAGAACTGGGAAGCTTTCATGGCAATATACTGTTTACACAAAAGTCTACCTTTCCACAATAACAAAGATTCATCAACACTGACTTCTTTGGTATATAATCTTTTTGGAATTTATTTGTGTAATATTCACTGATTGGCAGTATTTGATACAAATTAGGATCTCTTTGTACAATTTACATATGATGTTATCAACGAATGGAGAATTTTTTTCAGCGATGAAAACCTTTCTTTACTCATCACATTGGGAAAAATGGTTTTTCTACTATGTCTCCTACTGAAATGCATTTTGAGGTTTGGTTTCTGAATTATTCCCATCAGCATATCGAAACCTAAGATTGCCCTAATTTCATTTGGAGTTGAAGGAATTCACTTTTGGAGTGCGATTTGTTTTGTGTCAAGATTTTTTCTTTCTCATGATCAAGAAACTGTTATATATATAACAGTTTGTTTCATGGACTATTATGATAATCAGATCATCATAAAAAATAACTCAGGGTAAAATCACTGGGGATCATCTGCACACTGAACTGGATATATTTGTTTTCCAACTTAATCACATGCAAAAGGTAGAGGAGAATTAGCGCTTTCAATCTCTTCCCAAGTATTCTCTTGACTACTCTCAGAAAATTAAGAAATTTCACCTCTTCAGAACTGGAATCCAGTTCATATCCACTGGAACCCTCTAAAATTTTATTTGAACTTACTACACTCTTTTCTTTCAAAACATCAAGCACTTGCTGGTCAGGCAACTCATGGGAGGTCAATGCCATGGTGAACTAAAATAGGGGCTCAATTAAGGGACCATCTCAAGGCAGAAAAACAAAGCCACCAATGCAAACATAGGTGTCAGGAAACCTTGACCCTTATCATAAAAAAGTAAATAAAATACCAGATGGTGGCAAATGTTATGAGATTCCAAGAAACCATGATGTTGACCATGCCATTGCCATGATGAGAGAGAAAGTAAATTTTAAAATGTTGACACAGAAATGCAGATAACAAGGAGCCACAGAGTGAAAGCAGTCAGCATCAGCGCACACATATAATCTCTCTGATAGTACATAAATTGGAGCATGAGCAGAAATCATTCATTCATATCTATACACCAGACCCTGTGTCGCAAATAGGGATTTTCTTTACCAGGCATGAGTTAGGAAAAAAGAATTTTTAAAATATGGACGCACACACATAGGCAACAAAGAAGCACAGAATGAAAGCAGGTCGCATCAACATACACACACACACATACATATATCCGTTTCTGCTCATCAAGACATATATATTCACTCGAAGTACATCTATCAGAGTGTGAGCGATAAGAATTCTTAATGAAAAGTAGTTTGAATGCAGACATTGCATCGCACACACTGAGGGATTGAATACATCCCCGTTAAAAGTCACGCTTGAGGGGTTGCTCTAAAACTGGTGGCTAATCAAGTCTGAGCTATTCCAAGTCAATCTCCGAGGAGACTATGGTGGTTAATTGATGCTTCAAGGTCAAATAAGAGAGCAAGGCATAAATAGGATGTACCATACATTTGAGAGTATGCATTTGGCCTTGGGCCTCACAACCTACTAAAAGTGTTGTACTAGTAGTGTATAAATAAATATCATTTGTTTTTTAAAGATTAAATCCAAAGATTGTGTGGGTTTCGTCAGAAGTATACAGTGTAATCTAGTTCCATGCGTGCTATTGTATGTTCCATTGTGGGACACGTAGTTTTCTCTTCAATATGACTATATACTGTACTAATTTGAAACTTAGCATATAAATATTAACGGTTCTTCCATTTTTACCATTTCCAACTTGATACTCTACCTGTTGGCCCCATTGCTGTATCACCAGTGATCTAATCCAGCATCCATAGTGACTCCCAAGATGAGTCCATATGAATCTCAGCTGTCTGCAGATGCCTTTGAGAAGCTTGCTGGTATTTTCTCTGGTCATCTCCCTGCTGCATTTTTACCTCAACAATTGGTGGGTTATTCCATTCCTTCTACATCCTCCTCTTAACGAAGATAAAAATGAATGGGCTGTGAGTCTAGTGATGTAACATAATCCACGCCCAGGGTAGGTTTCAATACTCAGCATGCATTTAAATATTGTTTTGATGAATTCTACACTTCTGTATCATTTGTTGATTTTTTCCAATTGTGGCATCAAAAGGAAATTTTATCTTAGTATACCAAAATAATTTTACTATCATTTAATTGCATTTATAAAAAATAGACTGACTAATTATTGCATCACCTGAGCCCCACTTCCCATACAAAGTAAACATACAAACAGGGCTGGCCCTAGGCATGAGTTGAGGAGGGAGTCATTCTTCAGAGTGATGTGTTTAGAGGGGTGGCATTATAATAGCTGTGACAGATTTTTTGCTTTAAACCACAATTAAGCTATGATACTAGAAAAATTAAATTGTCTCAAAACTTCTCGAGTATTCACTGCTACTGGTGTATAAACAGATACCTTTATTTCCTCAGCCCTATCCAGCCATATTTGTCTTGACCATTTAAGGGATAATAAAATTGTGTCTTCAGCAAATATTCTGCCACTCCACTGTCATTGAGTTTGTGTACATTCCAGTATGCATATCACAGAACTTGGTAGGACTTGCCTGGTACGATTGATACTCCTTTTGGAGGGGAAAGTGTGAGTGGAAGAGTGTAGTGCATTGGTTTGGTGGAAGGAGCGGATGGGAGGGGAAAGCACATGGCTGACAGAACTCCCAAATTACTAGCTCATGAGAGAAAAGAGCTCATGCAATCGCACTGCTGAAAATGACTCAATAATTGTCTTATCAATAATCACTATTTAAGTAAGGATATATTCAAAACTAGTTTTTAAATTAATGGGCCAGAAAGTTCATGAGAATACAATTTCCCAAGTTAAAGAAGTAAATAAGAAAATACAGAAAAGTGCAATTTCCACAAGTAAAATATTTAAAATGACCTAGGTGAAGTTCTCTCGGGTTTCACAACCGGGCCAGCATCTCCTCCTTCCATCCATTTCAGCTTTTCTTTCTTTCTCCACACCCACATTTCAAAATCCTAAAACCTATGCTTCTCATCATGCGAACGAGAAAGTTTCCGAGCCTTGCAAAACAATACTCCATATTAATGTATTGACAAGTCTTTTCTTTTCATCCATGCCAAGGTCCTTGTCATAAATTCTCTCATCCTCGTAAAAGCTTCCTTACCTAATTCTATTCTTCTTCTAATATCCTACCACATTTCCCACTTTCGTCCAAAACACTGACTAAATAGCTCAAATGTTCTACCTGTTCAAGCTTATGCCCTCCCACTTTAATGCTTATCTTTGGTTTCTGTTTCCTATGTCTCGAGAACCTAACGACCTTCGTTTTCTTCTCAGTGATTTTCATCCCATACCTATCATACTGGCTCTATAGTGAACGTAGCATTGACTGCGACCCCTCGGCTGATTGGCTAACTTAACCTTGGTTTTCCGCAAAACTGACTGATTTGATCAGTTCCCCGCCTGATTTTACTCCTACTATTTGTCCTTCCCATGCCTCCTGTACCATTTCCTCCACGTATAAATTGAAAAGCACTGGTTATAACGGAAAACCCTGTCTTACCCCCCAGCCTACTACTGCCCACCCTGTTTCTCCATTTACCACCCTTAACTTTCGCAGTCTGAGATATGTGCAGGTTTTTAATAATTCGCCTATCCCTCCAGTCTACCCCTAACTTCTGCAATACCTTGTGTGGGGTGTACGGTGTGTGGGGAGAGGGAGGAATTTCCGAAAGGGGTATTTTTAATATTTCATGCATGGGGCATGATTGGAGTAGATGTATGACCCTTCTGCGGGAAAATACACAAAAAATGAAGTTTTTCATATTTATAATTTGTTGTCACATCTCAATTCATAGTAGTAAAAGTTCTGTCAAAAGTGTTCTTTCACCCACCGTTTCAATCCACGTGAGTGGAAAGGGTACCTACCGTGGATTATGCATTATCGTTATCCCCGCTTTCGAAATCGCTCGGAGCGCTCCATTTTGGAATCAACTTTGGTTTTTCAACAATCCTTCGCGAGTGAAATCTTTTGGTAAACTTCGTCGAAAATTTTCAAGTAATCACAAATTAGGAGGAAACCTCAGCGACAAATAACTTGCAAGCCATTACCGGGCAACGGCTATGAAGTGAAATTCGGCTAAATCTTCGAATAATGCCATTTCAGGAAATGTTTAATATCAGTTTTAAAAATCAGTTTAAAAAAATAGGTCGATCTCGGCTATCTTGATTCATACTTTATCGGCGCAAACGCCATCGGGATAGCCATTCACCAGGAGGGAAGGATATTGGTGGTCCATGCACCGTTGGAAGCGCCACCCACGTTCGCCTTCCGCATCGCGCCCATCCTCGGGTTACCAACCGCTGGAGCAACGAGGAATGCCATCTATGTGCGAAAATGGTATACGCGGAAATATGAGAAGAGAAGCATATCGATAAACGAGGGAGAGTGTTGGGAACGAAGGCGCGTGCATATTGGGGAAGGCGGCATCAGTTAGATAATAAATATATAATTCTATATTATCTTTCAATTAAATTGAAAATAAATTACAAGCCGGATATGTAGTGTCACATTTGATTTTATTATATCCTCATGCATATTATTATTTCTTGCCCGACCGGCACAGTTATAAATCGGCCGTAGTGTTACGGAGCACACGTCTCGCCACCTGGATAAAAAATAGGCCGACACAGGGCCCCTCGACGGGAAAGGGATGTGAGGGTGGCGAAGGAATGAGCCCATAAGCCCCATCTTCCTTCGATACTACGAGGAGCGGCGGCGTTCGAATTTGCGACCGCGGTCTCTGAATTGTCGCGCCTGCCCCCTCTTGGCGGCGAGGATCACTTCCCGTAGTGGCCGTGGTGCCCTCCGTGGTGGTGTCCTCCTCCTCCGTAATGACCCCCTCCATGATGACCGCCTCCTCCGTAATGACCGCCGCCGTGGTGTCCTCCTCCTCCGTAATGACCGCCGCCGTGGTGACCGCCGCCGTGGTGACCCCCATAGTGCTGCTCAGCCGTCTCCAGGTCAGCGGCCACGGACACCGCGGCGACCACAACCAATAGAATGCATGCGATGATCTAATCGAGAATGCGAGAGGGTGGAAGTGAAATTTTCTGCTTAGTTTTTCAATCCCCGTCTGTATTGAACAGTGATAATTTTATTTTCCCAGTGTCTTGAATGTGTGAAAATGAGACTTGAATGTGTGTCACGGTTACCATTGAAAAAAATTAAAAATACTCTTAAGATATTTTCTTTTAAACATCAGAAAGGGTCAAACTCTTGACCGGATTTTCACTCCCGAGTTGGTGAGATAAGTAGAAAGCCAACGGGAGAATAAAGTAGCGGATTTTCGAAGACGGCAATAGCCCTCGCTATTATTTCCAAAACGTCAAGAGTCCCAAAAAGGACCACCCATTGGCTTCCTGTGGGACCCAGGAGGGAAACTTTCCCTGTCCACAATGCAATCGAACCGGCGAATTAAGTAACCGATATGATGCTGCTGGAGTGGCGAAGAGGCAGACAAAGACACTCATGGAAAGGGGTGAAAGCAGGTTCCCAACACATTTATTCACATCAAGGGTTTTCAAGGGACACTTGCTGTTTGACAGGCAAGTGAGGAATGGACGCTGGAAACTCTCGAGGCTCGGTTTTCGGTCCGGTTCTTTTTTGTGTACGCAGCGCACTTATTCAAATTTGAGGAAGCCTGGAGTACTCATGAAGTATTGAATGAGGATCGCAGCGCGGAATACTATGCACTAGCCCAGAGGGGCGGCCACAGGACTTAAACGAGGAGTGGGAGGATGCGGCCCTGACGTGGAATTCACAGCATAAAAAAATCACAGTGATCAACCCTAAGGTCGGCTTGGTAGGTGAGGGTAGAGCTCACCCAGTACTAAGCCCAATGGCGTGCGAAATTTACAATGTCAGGGTAGGATGGCCAGATCCTTTCCCTGTATCACCACCTTTGATTTCCCAGGATGACCTGGTACCCGAAAAATGGCATCGCTTGGTACAGCTTGGGTGAAGCTGAGGGTCCCAAGAAGCGTCACCCGGAATCGACCCCAGGCCCTCCGATCAGTAACCCAGTGCTCTAACCACTGGACTACCACGTCCCCTAATTCGCAATATATGTGGTCGATAAAAATTTCACATGGTGTATTTTAGTAAAAAAATTTCCTTATTCAAAAAATTTCAATTTTTATTTTAAAAATATATACCATAAGGCAAGAAAAATAATTGTTTAGGCACGGCTTTAGCGCAGTAGTTAAAAAATTTATTTTTTAATCAATCGATGTTAATTTTTTCCTGGGACATAAAGGAAGACCCAGCCTATTCTTTTTAGGAAAAGAAAAGACCCGCATTATTAGTGAAGTTGGTGGAGCGAGGGTGGTGGCTTCCCAACTCTCTCTCATGTGAAATAAACAATTTATAAAAACTACGTTATCACAATACTTTATCACGCGACCCCAGTTCGAAAAAGCGGACATTCCGAGACTCGGTGGTCCATGCACAGAATGGAGGACGCGACAAGCAAAAAGTGGAAGGAAGTCGTTCTTCGAAGTGGAGACCAATGGAAACGGGGGGAGCCCACAATGGAATTGGGGCGGGCGGGCAGACGCTCAGGATAGCGGTGACAAGGCCTTGGGACCCAATACGTACAAGGACTTCAAACGAAGGGACGGGATAAGTAAGCGAGGAAGAAGTGGCTTAAAAATCTGAGACGTAGGAATCAGATGGCGAGAGGCCTCCTAAGAGATAAATCTGTCAAATAATGAGCTGCCTGCTACGACCGCTTACTTACAATGAAGACAGATGATAATGGCGAGGCTCGCTAGAACTCCTACCATTTCCTTGGTGCTGATATTTATGGAAAAGCAAAATCCCCCCTTTTGAGAAATGCAATCCGGTGGCAACGAACGCGCTGTTTCCATCGCATTGCAATGAAAGGGGTTGGAAATCGCTCGGCAGCGAATGGAATCGAAGGGATGGGAAATATTAGTAAGTGAATGGCAAATTTCAGGTCGGAAGTTTCAGACGCTTCCATATCGACCTAACGCGTAAATTACGTTATTTCCAATGTTCATCACCATTACTCTAACCATAAGACTCCTCAACTAACTTAATCTACCCGAAGGTGGGTTTGATACATGAAGGGAGAGCTCACCTCGTGCACTAACCCCATATTGTATGAAATTCACACATTGACAGGTTAATGAGGGGAGTCTTTTTAATCTCTTTTTGTACCGCCTGCGGTTTTCCAAGAAGATCTGGCAAGGCTGAAAAATCATAAAGCTCGAGTGAAGCGGCGCATGTCATCCGAGGTGACAATAGTTTAAATAAAAGAAAGCTTGGCAATGGACGCTCTCCTCGGACCGCCACAAGTCCAATCAATCTGGTGAGTAACGAAGAATATACGAGACAAGACAAATAAAAACTATCATAAGGATTTATTTAGAACCCAAGTGCAGTTGCAGCTGAAATACTAGGTTCAATAAATGGGAGGGAAACTTAAAACATTGGCATAACCGTGACGATAAAATAGGCAAGACCCGACAAAAAAAACAGCCATCTTCACTTACAACCTCCGGACAACTTTCGAGTAAGTGACTCACGCACTTTAGGTCCGATGAGGTCATGTGGTGTGGAGATTGGGAGGACCACTCTAGACGTGAGGTGGGGAAGTTAGACCGTCGGCTTCCATTGCGTCACGTCAACCTTAAAAACTTCATATCGCCGGAAGCGATTTGACAAATACGAACTATCTTTATTTTACTCGGCGCAGCGTAAGGCTCTGATTTTTTTCGCACTGCATCCGATAACCACAGCACTCAATTCCCATCCTATGCTGTCGGCTATGAAAACTCACTCCCTTCCGGTGAGGTGCGGACCGGCTGGGTTTGGAGCAGCCAGGTACAAGAGAGGTTAGCAAGGCTAGCCGTGATGCAATTGTTCGCCATAGGCATGAGATGAGTCTTTGGCGACTTCGTCGTCCCAGAAGGCTTATGTCCGGAGAAAGGGGGGATGCCAAAAGGAGTAGGGA
>LYUA01000951.1:284353-294645 GCA_002093875.1 Calopteryx splendens | reverse complement strand
TTCACCACCCCTCCCCCTCCCCTTCCCCATCCACCTGCGCCTCCCCCTTTCCATGAAGTCCCTCATTTTTCCAGGGTTTACTCCTCCCCTTCCAATCTCCCCCCCCAACCCCCGCACAAAAACCCCGTCCACACGCACCCTATGCCTCTTCTTCTCTTACCCCCTTGACACCGCCCCCTCCTCCCTCCCTCGCGAGGCAGAGCTTACCTGCGGATGTAGTCGCAGTGCCCCCGGAATAATGGGACTGCCTGCGAATGCGATGGTGGGGAGAAGAAGAAGAGAGTGGCGAGCATTGGGAAGGGGGGGAAGGAGATCTTCGGGTTGATCCTAGTAGTCAGTGATCGCAGGAGATCGTTGGGTGTGAAATTATTTGCGTCACTTACTTCTCCAGGTAGATAGATGATGGAACTTTTTTAAAAATCATCCTTATCATCACTGTTCTTCCGCCCTAGCATCGGTTTGACGCAGCCGTCCACTCTATTCCCCCGTCAGCCAACGTCGTCAAGTGTCTACATATTTCTTCTATTTGACGTCTGTCATTTTTCGTATGTCAATTATCCGGACTCTTCCTCTAGCAGTTCTTTCCGTCCACTTCACCCTCGACGTCCATCTTCATCTTCATCGGGCCAAAATGTCCTAATAGCTACATCTACATAGTACACTGCAAGCCTTTCCTCTATCACTACGCTTCGAATGATCCCAATCGTCCCTTTGCTGCGGTTTCCCTGTCTCGCATTTTAATTAAGTGCTTTCCTGTACGTCCTACTGTTAGTAGAGTTTTCTTCAGATATAGTTCCTTCTTTGCCCGGGCTATCAAGAGAAGGAACACGCCAACAAAAGAAACATTTACGAAGTGGAGGTAATCGACAACAGGTACGCTTGAATAAAAGAAAAGATTAGTAATAGTTTTTATAAGGTAAGTAGCTTCATTTGGGTCCGAAACGTAATCTTTTGTGGCAAGACGAAGATTTGGGCGCTTGCACGCTGTAGGGAATGGATGCATTTGAGATGTGAGTCTGAAGTACTATAGGTCGGATAGAGGGGAGAGACGAGTAATTGTTAAATGTGGTGGAGAAGGAGAAAGATTTGTGGGGGGGAGTTAAGGAAATGTTGACAACTTCCATAGATGAGATATAGAAAGGTATTGGCATATTGAATGCTGTAAGTGAATAGAGAGTATTAAGTCATTTTAAACGGCACCTTGGGGCAGAAACTGTGGCATGCTAAAGAAGTGAAGAAAGAAAAGTACTGGACAAAAGCAGGTTATTTTTTTATGGAAGTGTTTCAGAAGTCCAGGACAGTGTGTAACAGTTTTCATGTACCGTCCAAAACTAAACTCTGCCCGGGAGACTATCTAAAATGATACCAAAAAATAAGAGGATTTTAATATTTTAAAAATTGTATTTGACGTAGACCACGACGAAAAATTGAAATTTAAGTTGCATTTGCAGCCATCAATCCAAAGATTAGTTTGCTACCGCTCTCTCCTATTCACAACTTCCCGGTCTCCAACAACCCGGTTCATATTGTTCCAAATGTGCAGTATGTGCAATGAAAGTGTGTCTGTCTTTTTACTTCTTATTCTCCTAATGAAACTTCAACGCTAATATAGCTCTGAGCTTTTCCAAAAATGCAAACTGGTTTTCCTTTAGGAATTCCTTACTTAACGTTTCATTTTTATGTAGACTAATCCTTTGGTGTATGTTCTTTTCGTGAAAAATTATTACATTATTCTTCCCTCTTTTTGTGGATAGTTCTTCAAGGGATACATTGATGTTTTCCCACTGTAAAATGCTGGATATTTTGTTAGGTTCAAATGTCAAAGGGCATTCTACCTATTTTAGCGGGGTGCAATTAGTCTATAAAAGGTATGTGGCTATAAAATGCTGTTAAATGTCTATTTACCTATATATCTACCTATTTAATTACCAGGAGGGAAAATTCTCTCCTAAGTTTAACCTTATCTTCACAGGTAGTAGAACCACCATGAAAAAGTAAATATTGTAATGCGCCATTGCAAACCCATTTGGTGACATGGAATGAATTTTTACTCGGAAGGAGTGACATTATATTGATTGAGGCTTATTTAAAGACCTTAAAGACTGAAAACGTAGCATTAATTTGGAGAAATATTTGAGAAATTTTCGTCACCAAGCAACATCATTTTATTTATCAACGCGAAGTGTTGGAATGGTGATGAGCACCAAAATAAGTCGTCTCAGCTGATGGATGGTAGAGGATCGTGCATGCTCCACCCACGCTCGGCGTCGGGGGGGTTTAGGCTATCCAATAAAATGTGACGCTCTGCTTGTTCGTGGCGATTCTTCATGAAACCTTTCCTTTGCATCCTGTTTAATTTCAATTTTAGGTCCTACTGCGTTCGGTGAACACAAGTTTCTTCAGTACTGCTACGCAGATGGTCTGTGAATTGGAAAGAGTACTGAGGAGATCCACGAGATTTATGAAAAACTGCTACGACGAGAGTAAAAGTGTTATTGGTAAGCTTAGGATGGGAGTCTATAGAGACACGAAGAGGGCAAGCAAGGCTTCGGCTTTTGGATGGATACTGGTCGCTTGAATTTGCTCCAGACACAAACAAAGTTATTAGAAAGCCAAACTGTATTGGAGGATCAGACCACCCAGAAAAAATTAGAGAAATAGACGTCACTGATAGGTTTAAGAAATCATTATTTCCTCGAATCATTCGCGACCACAGTAACACCAATAATAGGACGCAATAAATAAATATTAGTTTATCTTTTATAATTCCATATTGATAGGATTCTGGGGAAGGTTAGTGTTATAAACGCTCCCTGCCACACACCTTTTCAGGTGGTTTTAAGGGTATCCCATAGATGAAGATTGTCTTAATGTTCTTACTTCATATTAGGTCCGATGTTAGAGTGACTCCCTGGTATTTTATTTGATCCCCTATTCTTATTTCCATTTCTGTAGGTGCGAGGGCGTGTCTACTTGTTTTCTGGATTCTCCCGATTTGAGAATAGGATTGGATATAGATAATGGTTTTAGGCGTGACTTCGTGGAACTATTTAATGATTAAAGAGCACTCTGTAATGCCACAATAATGTATTTATTTCACTCCGAAAAATTACATTATTGTGGAATTATATAGTGTTTTTTGTTCTTTTAATTATGTCTTGGATGAATAAACCAAGTTGTGTTTCAAAATATCTACTGTTTTGGGACCCCTGTTGTGTGCGTCAAATAACTAGGATTATCTAGGAAGTGCATGAAATCAATAATCATTAATCAAAATAATGTGTGTAAGAATTTTGTAGAAGAGGGGTTTTAATGGTATTGGATGGTAATTTCCTTTTTTATATGAGGTTCAGGTGGGGTATATTATAGTACTGCGGAACGTTACCATGTGATAAGGGCTTAGTAAATATCATGAGTCCTTTTCAGTAAAGATTCACGAGATGTCAGAGTTCAAGAAGGCCTGACGAGATTCATGAGAGTTGAAGTTATAGTCTTGATGCGATACATTGAAGAATCATTGCCATATAAATACTAATCCTTTGAAAACACTTCATATGTAAAGTTAGTAGTTTTCAGATTTTTTTTATTGATTCTCTGTATTTCAATATGTGAATTTAACCGTTATTTTCATGAGCTAATGTTGGTTTTGTTTGCTCTCTTTATAACATTTATGCATTCATTCATGATGACAGTGAAATTTAAGGTATTGGTCATTGATATCAGTAAATATTTATGCCCAGGTGAATAATGGTAGCATTCTATTAAAATACTTAGTTCCCTAAAGATTGAACTCAGGAAATTGCACGATATTGATGCTAAACAAATTCTAAAGAAGCATGTGGATTATAGTGGCAGTCAGTTAATTGTAATAATTTTTGACAGTTGTACAAATGTTTTCTTATTTCTCCCATAGTCATTCGACAATCAATGCGAATGAGAGCAATTGAAATTTTCGGCGGAGCTATACTTGGTAGCAATGTAACCGAAGCAAAAAATGTAGAACTGGCGAGACGCATGTAACAGTACCCATCAATTTTTTTTAATCACTCTATAAAGTAATTTAGGATCAGTTTCACACAAAACCTTATGTCAGACGTAACCCTCCTACAAACGCGCAAAACTTCGATTTATTAAGAAGGATGAGGGGTTAACATTTGTCAAAATGTGGTTAAAATTTTCGGAGACCCAGGCCTATGACGTCGTCGAGAGTGAATGCCGATAAACGGTAGCATGAGTTTTTTTGCTAATTCTTGGCTTGGGGGACGGCGGCCGGCAGGGAGGAGCGGGCGAAGGCAGAGCGGGGCGAGGCCCCCGCCCGAGTTGGGAGTGACTTCAACGCGGGAGTAGAAAGAGAAGGGTCGCGGAACTGCCGGAAAAACTCCGGGTGGTGGTGCAAGCGGCCTCGCACGCACCCGGCGTACACACGAACGCGCATGGGGTCTCTCTCGTGCACCAGGAGGGGGCGCGAGGGAGAGTGAAAGTTCGTGGCTTTCACTCGACTACGAAATGGGGGGGTGTGGGTGGGATGGATTTGGACACACCCCCCCCCATCCCTCCTCCTCCTTCCCCCACAACGCCCACACCCTCCCGGGAGGCGCGTGCCTCCCACAATGCCTCAACCTCCCGCCCATCGCTCTTCTCTTTTTTTCCCGTGAGCATGGCCCGGCGGGTCGAGGGAACGGGAAGAGCGATCTATCACGTTCCCGCAGATTGCGACTCTCCCCATCCTCTCCGAGGGGATTCTGGTTCGATCGGTACGGGAGGGAGCGGAGGATAAGGAACCTGGCATTCCGCAGTCGATTGAACGAAGGGGGGGAGGGGAGTGTGTGTGCTACCGGCCGAATGTGGGGAGTCCCATGGCTGCGGCGGTCCTCCATGCGGGGCTTGCTTTCGGCTTCCTACCTCGCCTACGTGGTGGGAAAATAAGGAGGAGGAAGCAATTTCCATAACACGACTGCCTAATTTATGTGTTAAAGGCGACCTTTGGCTGCATTCACTCAGGGACTGTGAAACATATATCAACACAAAAACAATTAAGTGAATTGATTATTGCCTCTATTTAACTGTTACCTGTATTTAGCGAATGTAGTTTCCAAATTCGTCAAATTCAGCACAACAGGATTCATCTGATGCCAGAGTTAAATGAAGTTACTGATTGAGAACAATGTACTTGTAGTATGTATAAATAAACGTTTCGTGTATCTGCTCTCACCATGGAATTAGAACTGACGCTCAGGTGAGTATAAGATTTAAACTTTGAAGTAAGTGCCGTGTTTTATTTCCGATTGTTTTATTATCACTATCGGTCTTCCTCTCCGCTAACTACTGCCAAATTTACTGGTTATCATTTGGTTTATGGAAAGATCCTAGAAATTTCCTCTTCAATTTTAGCTACAGAAAATGGACCAATTGAATTAGCTATGACACAATTAGGCCAAATAGAATGCCTTTCTCCGACAACGATCATAATGATTTAAAAAACTTCCACATTTCACTACTGATTTTCTCGCGTAGCATTAAGGTCCAAAGGGTCAAGGATTCCTTCTTGAAGTCATTACCACGATAATGAGTTTCTTCTGAACAGTCTTGGCAAATGTAATGATATAAAGAGAATGTTCTTGACAAAAGGAATAGTTGATTACGATGTTCATTATTATCTGTCGTACATACGAGTTCTACAGCAGTGGCGTTGCCAGGGTAATTAGGTTGGCGGAGGTTAGGCAAATCAGACTGATATTATGCAACCCATGAACCACGCGATTTCTATCACCGTTAGTTTGCCATTCATATAGATATTATAACTATACCGTTTTAAATTCCTCACTAACAACTTATTTTCATTCGTTTTTTGTGGAAGTGGTTACATATGATGTCAATAGTTGAAGTATTGGGACAGAATTGCGCATGAAAAATCTTGATACTTCAAAGTTCGTTTTGTCATAAGATTCTCTCAGAATGAAATTAATGAATGAAATACAATGGTTTGGTAGTATATAAATGATAAAGTTCAATGGAAGTAAAAATCAGCGAAATTTGGCAAAATAATAATTATTTCATTGTTTATAATCCTTTCTTTAATACTCGCCATCGCATCACGCCAAGGAGTATCGGATGAAGAACGGGCAACTCGAGCGAGAATGATAGGCGGATGAAGGACAAGCGAAGGGGCGATGCGCACGCAGAAAGCGCACACCAGCGTTGCAAACAGTCCTCGGACCAGGGTCCCTCCTACCAGACGCTCAATATGATCGTATCTCTTTCTGTCGCTATTCTCGATGCCTGTTTTTTTACTTAAAACGCTGCAATTAGTAATGTTTACCAATGAATGTGTAAATAATTGGCTCGAAGATGTTAGTAATCTGTTATTAGAGCAATTTATTCCGACATGTGGGAATTTAAATGAATCTGGCTTGTGCCATCACAAGAATTAAGAACCTGGCTTGTGCCATCACAAAATTATTTGTGGAAAAGTACTATACTCACTTTTTTATTACAATTTTATAGCTTATTATAGTATAGCTTTTTAATTGATATCTATTTGGTTTATCGTAACGTATCGTATCGTAACGTATCGTAACTACACGAAAGTGTACAAAAAGAAAAATGTTCCAATAACATTTTGGATATCGGAACTGTAAAATTTCTGGTCATTTTAAATTAATGTGCGTCTAGTATACTATATAGCATGCAATAAAAAATATTCCACGGAAATTTTAGATGTGAAAAGTGTTAATTTTCCTACCCTTATGAGGTTTAGGTAGGAGAGAGGTACACGTGACGCCATAACAGCAATGATAATTCGTATAATCATGATGGTGTGTTTGTCTGCTTCGTAGACTTCGAGAAAGCGCTTGGCAGAGTAAATTTGGAACACCTGTGCAAATCTCAGGCTGCACAGGTGAGGGTAACGGATGGAGAAACAGGGTTGGCAGTAGTAGGCCGAAGGGTAATTCAGGGTTGGACGTTATCACCCGTGCTTTTCAGCGATATCCTGGAGGATATGGTGAGGGAGGCGTGGGAAGAACTAGAAGTAGGGTTGAAAGTAGATGGGGAACTAATGAAACAATTCAGATTTGCTGACGATCAAGCTTTAGTTAGTCAATCAGACAAGGGTTTTCAGTGATTGCTGAGCTCACTGCAGAGAAAGTGTGATAGGCATGGAATGAAAATAATTAGAAGAAAACGAGGCTAATAAGGTTCTCGAGACATTGGAAACCAAAAATAAACATTAAAGTGGGAGAGCACAAGCTTGAGCATGTAGAAAATGTTAGCTATTTATGCAGCGTTTTGGACGAAGGTGGGCGGGCAATGTGACAAGAGGGATATTAGAAGAAGAATCGCAGTAGGTAAGGAAGCTTTTATGAGGAGGGGAGAATTGATGACAAGGACCTTGGGAAAGGATGTAAGGAAAATACCGGTGAATACGGTGATGGGGAGCGTGGTTTTGTGTGGCTCTTAAACTTCGTCATTGAGGCAAGATGACAGGCTTTAGGCTTTTGGAGACTTTAGAAATGCGTGTATGGAGAAGGATGGCAAAAGTGAAATGGACCTCAGTCGTCATTTTAACATATCACAATTTTTCATGGAGAATCTCCGCGTGCATGTTTACCTATTTACGTACCTCTAATACCCTGTTTTTATCTTCCCCACAGCATTATCGCCACACTTGGAGGTATACCGTTTAATTATTAAAGCACGTGAAGTGAAAAGAGGGACAATTCATTGAAGTTAAATAATTTGTCATTTCTTAAGAGCTTAATGTGGACCTATTGATTCCCATCATTATATTTTGGTGCACTATAGAACACTATGGTCACTGCAAAGCTATTTTATTGATTTTTATCCCCAGGCGTTTTCCAAAATTAACTTCTAAAGCTCGGAAAAATTATGATGTAAGGTTACTCAATCAGTCTCCTTTTTCTCACATACCAAACGTCGAGTTAATTTACGACCACTCTATCCTCCACGGATAGGATTCGCGCGAACTGCGTATTTGGACGAACACACAAGTGCACACGGCCTCCAGGATCTTTAGTTCTTTTCGAATTGCGGAGCTCCCCCCCAAAACATCCATTCCGCCTCAAGTTAAACTCTCCCTTTGGTAACGAGTAAAATCACAGAAGTCGACCCGAATGAACGCCGGTTTTAACAAGTGAGGGTATGGCTCTCTCTCAGCACTAAGCACAGCGGAGTGTGAAATTCACACATCAGGGTAATAAGGGTGGCCAATTCCTTCTCCTGTACCGCCCGTGATTTCCCAGGATGGCCTGCTACCTGGCAAATAGTACTCAGCTTGGGTTTAGCCGAGGGTGCCCAGAGGCGTCACCCGGAATCGATCCCGGGCCCTCCGGTCAGTAGCCCAGCGCTCTAAAAACTGGACTCCCATGCCCAATTGGAAACGAGTAACACTATAAAAGCCATTTCGTTAAGTAATTGCAAATATCAAATTCGAGATACCAGATAATTGCATCACAAACACATGCACTGAGTTCTTTCTTAAAAAGTCAATTCAATTATAAGGATAAATATATTTGAAGTATAAGTGTGTACGCACGATCAAGTAATACGAGTGATTTTAAAAATCGCTGACAGTAAACACTCATTCATTTTGTTTCATCAAACAATAATCGACTCCAACCAAGAATAACATACAGATTATAATAACTTTACCATTCCCACATTCTCAGAATGCATATCATTTTCATTTTTTCTATTAGTTTGCTAAATGTTTTGATCTAAATACGACGAGTTAGTGCCCAAACTATCAACATCCTCGTGGAAGGACGGCGCCGTTACACCACCTGACAGAGTAACGATTCTAAGAATTCTAGGAAGTCTTAGGAAAGAAAAATTAGCACACCAATAAAATGACAGTAGCATCGCCAACTAAGGTCTCGCACATGTGAAGTGTCTCTGACTTCGTATTTCCTTTTAAGCCGTGCATGTAGGCTCGTTTTGAAAGTTTAAAATTTCGTTTTTTATTCGTCCGTAAATCGAATATTCGTATTCGGGAAATTATTCCCTCAGCCGTCTTTTCCGATCGGCAATGTGAGGTCTGTCCAGCGTTAGTGTTTGGCAACATGACTTCGGTGCCGTTGCGAAATAAGTCCTCATCCCCCCCTTCATCCCCGTTAAAACTCTTCACGTTTCTTTCCATTTTTTTCTCTTTCTCCCCGGCCCCTTTCTCCCCCGAGCTCCATTCTCTTTTCCGCCACTCCACTCACAAAGGCCGACACAAAGTGTGCCTCTCTCTCTCTCTCTGTGCCCACATTGCGCTCCGCACCTTTTTGCCTATCCATCAATCCGTGACAAACGTAGCGCCAACGACTTTTAGGTCCCAGAATCTCCAGAGCCGGGTGTTTGTTTCAGGTAGAAAACGGTTTCAAAATCGCTTCTTTTTTTATAGACTGCTTGCAAGGGAAAATTTTCATCTCTGCCTCCCGCCTTCCTCGACGGCATTGTTATAACTGACTTTCAGTGCACATTTCGCCTACAGTAGCTCTCTTAAATCTTTTGATTTACAGAGGAAAGCATTCCTATTTATGTATTTTCTGCCGAATGAGTTAAATGGATCTAAGTATTTTTATAGAATTCAAGATAACATGGAGGAAAAATGGATTATCCTCTTTCATCTTACAATGTGTTATTATGTGGGAAATAAGTTATTCTCGGCAAAATACTGACGTATTCGAAAATTTGTTTCATCTCTTAGTTCGCGCCCTCAAATTTCCAACTTGGAATTTGCTTTTGTATCGTGCATATGAGTTTTTTTTAATTCTGTGTAATTCATCCTAAATTATTTAGTTTAATTTTCTTGTTTAGAGATATTTCAAATAAAATAACTCAATTAATTAGCGACAAGTTGACACTCAATTTAGTCGATATCGCAATTCGAGTACATGCATACACTTCATGAATACTTGGCTCACTCTTTTTGGTAGTCGTTTGAGGTCCAGTGAGCATGACCATCCAAAGAGCTTCATCCTGGAATTAACAAGCTGCTTGATTCGGATCGGTCGAAACTTACAATTAGTGCACTCTTGCCCCCGATGATCAGTTTATGGGACATACAATTGGCGGCTGAGATCGTTTGTGACATTGAAAATGGGATCGTAGGTAACTTGCGGACAGTGGGGAAAATGGGAGCAGAAGAGAGTGAACAGGGAATCTCGGCGAATCATGCGCGAACGCAACCTCACATGGGATATGAAAAACTTTATAAGAAAAGAAAAATTTTATTTCTCCATAAAAACATATTATAATAATTCATACAGAAACTAAAAACCAATTAG
>LYUA01000951.1:163112-184769 GCA_002093875.1 Calopteryx splendens | reverse complement strand
GTATTGATGAAATACCCTCTCCTGTCATAAAAGCATCCATCCATATGATTACAAAACCACTAGTACACATTACATATCTTACAACTTACCTTACATAATTAACTGTTATAGATGTCTGAAGGTATCTTCCCCACTAACTTGAAGTTTTCCTTTGTCACTCCCATGAATAAAAAGGGTGCACTCAACATCTCTGCCAGTTACCGTCCCATCTCTGTAGTTTCTATGTTCTCAAAAATGTTTGAGACTCGAGCATACCGCAGGATAACAAATTTTCTTTAGCATAACCAGTAAATAAAACAAACTCAACATGGCTTTAGAAAATCCAGACCCACCGCCACTGCACTCTTCCAACTTACTAATTAGCTGAACTCATATTTCAATGAGAAACGGCTTTCTTTGGACATTTTCTATGACCTCACAAAAGCTTTCGACGGCATCAACTACAATATCTTCTCGGACAAACTCAGAAGTCTGGGTATTGTAGGCAATCCCCATAACTGGATTACGTCCTACCTCACTGGTAGAAAACAGGTAGTGAAATATCTTTATCATTCCACAACTGGTATTACCTCAGCAAAGTCCACTCCCTCGGAAGTCAAATGTGGTGTCCCCAAAGGATCAGTCCTGGGCCCTTTACTTTTTGTTGCCTTCATGAATGATCCGTCCTTTTTTATGGTTAACTGTAAACCACTCGTCTATGCCAATGACACTTCCTGTCTTATATCTGCAGATTCAGTTGAGAACATGAAAACTTGCTGTGCCACCAATAACTTACATTTAAATATTAAAAAAATAACGTCTGCTTTTTCACACAAAAAAGACTCAGCCAACTTCTAGCCCTTTGCTTACTCTAAATGGACTTAGTAGAAACCACTAACTTCATGGGTTTCACCATAAGTGATAATTTCTCATGGCAAGAGCACATTAATAATGTTAGTACCAATAAAGTGGCAACTGGCCTCTTTATGATAAGAATGATCACTTTGGTAATCTCTCTGGAATGCCTTAAGTTCTCATACTTTACTAAGATGTATTCCTTTCTCACATATCTAATGGGGCAACTCTTCCCAATGTAATTGAGTTTTCTCTCTGCATAAAGCTGTGAAAGCAATTGCTGGTGTATCAATTAGAGGAACCCTTGGAACATGGAAAACCCTTTTTCAAATCACTGAAAATTTTAACTTTACCTTGCATCTATATCCTGCAATGCTCCTCTTTCTCAAGGAAAATCGTAGTAGGTATCTTCCCACCTATTATGGTTGTCACTTGTTTTATGTACTGCCGTGCCCTCTGGTGGTATCACAATAAAGTCAGTGATGCTTAAACACAACTCCACCTAACAGCTCTTTCCATTCCCATGACATTCGAGATAATAGTGACGTACACCTCATTAGATTTAATTCCAGCCTCACCAAAAGTGGCACACACATTTTATGTGTGCTCCTATCTACAACCATCTTCCTCCAAAACTGAAAGGCATTTTGTACGGTAGGGAAATTCAAAAGTCAATTGAAGATTTCCCTTCTTGAGAATGCATTCTATAGCACCTCAGAATATCTTAACTGTTAATTGCGTGTTCTATGTGTTGTATTTAATTTGATGCCTTCCCATTTCTTTATGATCTGATGGAATAAAGAATATTTTATTATTATTATAAATTACTGTAGTTGGTGGTGTTCATGAATTCAACCTGGTATTGGAACCTATAATTATTGATTTGTCAATATTTCCTCCTTTTACCAATTTAATGGGATGGTGATAATATCTTAATATTGCATCTTACCTTGTCTATGAAATTCTCATGCTTGATGCTTTAACGTCTCCAGACAGGTCCTGGAATATGCTGGTTACATCAAACAGGCAGAGGTAGCTCAGGCAATAGGTGGGAGGCAAATGAAAAAGAAGAGGTGAATTTCAGATTTGTTCAGCAACATGTTTCACCCAAAGGGTTGTGGATAGCATATTGTCAATCTTTCAGTGGGTATCTTTTCTTATACTCTGTGCCTATTATTTATTTGTGAATTTCTACTTTCTGTACCATTATACATACTCTTTGGCATCCATTGTAAATGTTAAATTCTATTTTGTTAGCTTTGACGTATCTGGGTTCCATCCCTTTTTTGTAAAATAATGTCACAATGATCAAATAATATTTTTTCCCCAAAGTGTCTGCTCACATTTATTGCTTAAATAAGGCATTGAATGAGTATATGTATATAATCATATAAATGAAAATAAACTGGCCATGCAATATGGCTGATAAAATTGTCAATCATCTAAATTATTTAGATCTATTATCATCATCAGTGTTTCAATCCTTAGATTGGTTTATTGCACCCACCATTCTTCCCTGTTTAAGTTTAATTCCCTTCCCTTTATGTCCTAGGCTCTTGTATCTTGGTCTTCCTTGGGGGAATTGCCTTTCAATATTCCTATCTAATCCATTGTGCTTCAAGATGTGTCCAATTCATCTGTTTCTTATTTGCCCTAGCGTTCTCCATATTTTATTTTCCTCTTCTGCTCTCATATATACACTCTCTGTCCTTAGTTCAACTGTCCATTCATGTACAGCTCTCACCTCCAGCACCATGCCTCGAAGGCTTCTTTTCTTCCGTGGTCCACTAATGGCTTCAATGGTCCATGCCTCTGGTCCATGGAGTGCCATGCTCCAAGCGAAAGTTATGATCACTGCTTCCTTGTTTGCAACCGTATGTTCTTTGAACATGTTGTTGCTTATTCTTCATGTGACCCTTCTTAATTTGGGCTATTCTTTACTTGAGGTCTGTCAAGCTTTTGGCATCCCATCTTATACAGCAGCAGAGGTAGGTAAAGGAATGCACTTCTCGAATTGCAATATCCGTCAAGATTCTCTCTTCAGCAAAGTAGGATTTTAGTTTTCTCTTTTTTTCTTCTCATATTATGTTCCTGAAGAGCTTGGTTCATCATATTCAGAGATATTTGGAGGTCCTCTTGGCTTACTGCAACAACTGTGATGTCATCTTTGAACAGAAGCATGTTAATTTTTTCATCTTGTTTCCTTTAATTCCCATTTCTTCTGCTTCTTATTGTCTCTTCTACGTATATATTGAATAATTGCAGTAAGAGGTTGCATTCTTGTCTAACTCCTTTATTTATTTTGGGTTCTATTTTCCTTTTGTTTTTCATTTGTATTGTTCTTCTGTTATTGCAGTCCATTCCATGAAGGACTTCCAGTATGACTTCCAGTATCTTGATTATCTTGTTTCATTCAATGTTGTCAATGGCCTCCTCCAAGTCCATGAATGCCGCATATAATGGCTTAACCCTTTGCCTTACAAAAACAGCAATTTGCCCCCCTCTCCAACAAGCCTTCACTTACAAAGATGGTGATTCGCTGGGTTCACAATATATTTTTCAAGATGTCTGTAAAACAAATACCTTATTATTCATTACTTTGTTGTAACAATGTTTCTGTCAAGCCTACTCGCATTTAATCGCAAATATTATGTTACCTGGTCATATCTTTGTATTGTTTAGTAAAGGTTTTCACAATTGTGAAATTCACAATTCACTTAAGTGATAACTTCGAGTCATTGTGAAAATTATTCTAATATAGTGCTTTGCTATCATAGTCTCAATTTATTCTCTTCCAGGTTTACTTTCCTGACATATTATAGCTGATGGTATGTCTTTTTAGATGTTATAATACTTTGTAAGCTTGATGTGACCAATCAGATATAGGGATAAAATATATCTCGAAATAGTACCATGACCAGAAAAAGATAACATGCCAACTCTTTGTATCACTTCATGAGTCTTTTCTTTTTATTTTCCTATTTGTTTACACAGTGACTATAAATTAGTAGATAGAATTGCTGATTCAAATACTGGTCCTCAGAAGATATAGGTATGTTCGTAGCCACTATATATTTATTGTTTACTCGTGCCTCTGCTCATATCAATGACCAATAAGCATGGAATGACTTTTACTGAGGACAAATTAGGAAAGTTGCTCTTTTAAAGTTATTGTGATAACAGTGAATGAAGTAATTTCTATAATTCTGATAACATGGATAATGAAGAATTTTCTGGTGAAAGTGAAGATGGCATTTGTCCATAACTCTCTAAAAAGGCCAAGAGGAAAAATGTGGGGAATTGGAGTAAAACCAATAATCGTGTGGATGAAATATATTTTGCGGCACACCTAGTACACACATAAAAATTCATGAAGGTTGGGAAATAATTCTATTGAAATGGAATTTTTTTCCTCGAAGGATATTTTTGGGAACTAATCTTGGCTGAAACAGGTAAGTATACGGACACCTATATGTATTCTGCCAAAAGCAAAAAAAAGCTATTTAGCATAAGATTGGTTCCAGTCTACTAGAGGAGATATTCAAGCCAATTTTCTTTTTGTGTACTAGTGCCTCAAGTGATGAAAAATAAACTTCAAATATACTGAACCGACGTAAGGTAATAGGAACACTTTTTTTCAGTAAAGATATGGCCATGAATATTAATGGATATGCCTTACAAGCATTTTCTGAGGTAATCAAAATTCCTTCATTTAGTTTGTAACTCAAATATAAATGAAAATGATAGGCTAATAAAGATCACTCCTGTGATATACTGTAAATAAAACGGGTTACACTGTGGCACAAGATAATTGGTAAACTTCACCTTCACTCTTTCTAAAGTAGAAAGAAGAAAAAACTAATGCTCTAGGCACAACTTGAATAACAGAAGTCATATGCCATCATAATTCAGAGTTTCAACTGAAGAAAGGAGAAGCAAAAGTGTTGTTCAGAAATGGAATCGCTGCTGTGAAATGGAAAGACAGAAAAGATGTCCTTCTCTTATTTACTTACCGCAGCATACGAGAAATGAAAGCCACTGGAAATAAATCAGTAAAAACATTAAATCATAAAACCTTGAGTTGTTCTTGATTACAATGCACAAATGGATGCAGTTGATAGGACAATTAGCTTCCTTCCCCATTATGCATCGTTACTCTAAAGGGTAGAAAAAGATATTTTTATAGCCTGGAAATAGTTTTGTGATATTCTTATGCATTGTATTAGAAGACAAGTGGAAGAAAGATGTAACTTGACAATTTTAGGGGAAATTTAGTTTTCTGAAGCTATTAGTGAAACCCCTTCCAGTTTGTCCCACATGTATGGCTGGGTGTGAGTTGCATCACACTTTATAAGCGTGACTTTTCTCTAGTGTGTCCACTTTACCTTTGAAATTTCACTTGAACGTGAAGGGGGTTAAAAGGGTGACAAGAGATACATGATTTATATTTATTGCATATGAGTGGATCCTGGAGTGTCAGTACACTATATGTAAACGTCCTAGTGGTGGGATTCAGGCAATTATACATTGGCTGTCAAGGTAGTTCCATCAAAAGGGATACTTTCTTGTTTAGAACTGTCTGCAGGGTATTGCTACTTTTTGGTTTTCTTTTGGCACAAAGGTGAAAATGTGCCAAAACTGATGGGTAAAATGCTGCAACTATTAGCAATGAATGCTGCACATCGTACAGGAACTGAAAAGCTGGTAACCTTGCATGCCCTACCTTGCATTACTTTTAAATGTCAACAAAAAACCTAGGCTAATCTAAGCCATGATGGACAGTGGATATTATGTAAGATTAGTCCACCCAGGAACAGAAATGGTGATACCTGTAATCTTGGAATGTGAGAGGTGTGTATGGAAAATGGTGTATAGCTAAGAGCAAAGGGTGGTAAGTTGAAATTAATGGCAAATTTACAGAATTATGGTCAGTTAATAATACTATTCAGGGTCTAGGCTTGCTTCTGAATGTGAGGGCTAGGATGTATATAAGGAAATAAATGGGAGTTACCAATCCCTAGGCCTCTATGTTCATATGAAAGGTGATACTTGAAGAGTTGTGATTTTAGCTGGTTATGCAAGTATGGTAAATGGCAAGACTGAAACCATGAAGGATATTTTTCGGATCCATTAGGAGAAGTCTTCTGAAAAAGTGGCAGGGTGACCTCTGTGTGAATGATAATGGAGAAAACCTGCTGAGTGAGTGCATAAAAAAAGGTCTGTTTGTCTCAAACATATGGAGCAAGTATAAATCTATTCATGTGTATACATGGCCAAGGGATGATTCTTAGAAAAGAGTGATTAATTTCGTTGCATATGATTAGAGCCCAAAAGAAGTTGAGAGTATGAGTAAAAAAGCTGCTAGGCAAAACTGCATTGATACTACATATGTACAATGCATGCTAGAGGAGAAACTGAACCTGTTCCTGAGAGGAACTTGAATCAGGTGGAATGGGACAAATTCATGGGAAGCTTGGGAATGTCAGAATATGTATATACATATCCTGACATACCCAACACGGAAAATATGGCCACACTTTGGCCAGGTTGTGGTTTATATGTGGCAGTTATGGCTTTTGCATATGTATGTATAATTGGAAGCAATAGATCTATTATTATTATTATATGAATTCATTTTTAAATAATGCAGTGGGTATGGGGGTACTTGTGTAGTGTTGTGGCTAAAATCTGACTGGTTTACGCAACAATGTGCACTGGGAGAATAGACTGTAGAAAGACACGTGTGATGCTGGTTAAGGAATGCTAAGAGAATGGATTAAAGAAGAGGAAATGGTTTGTGAGAAAAGAATGGAAGGCTAGGAATATTCAAAAATTCAGAATTAAAGAGAGGATAAGCTAAGGAGAAAAGCATGTGGGGGAAGAGGGTAGGGTAATGAGATGGGGAAAAATACATAATGAGGTACTAAATGCACTGCTCAAGGAAAAGGGAACTTTCAAAAGGGGTGTCTTTCAAAAATATTCTCATTGACCAAATGCCCGTTTACAAAATTTCTTCTCATCTCCAGTTGTTCCAATGTGTCCATTTTTCATCCCTTTTCTTCCAGGTGCAGTATGTCTGGCTCAATGTCACTGGTATGGTCTTTTTCCTACAGGTATTTGGCTAAATGGGATTGTGTGATTTCCATTTCAGAGACTTCATTTGTTTCTTGGTGCATATTTTTTGTCCTGGTCCTGGAGCAAAGTCTATTCATAACCTCTGATATATTTTCCCCTACTCATTACTCTCCCCCTTCCCCCACTTCTTTTCTCCTTAGCCTTCTTCCTTTCCCCACCCCCTGTCGACCATTGCATTAGCAACCTTTGCACCAACCCCCGCTGCCCCCACTTCCTCTTCACCAATACCTTCCCACCCTCCATTGGTACTCGCCTTCCCCTACCCCCCAGAAATGGTATATATATATATTTGCCAGACACAAAAATCTTCGTACCTGATGATGTCACCTATACATCTCTGAACTAAAGTGTACTGAAATAAAGTTTACTGTGAAAATAAATGCAGTTTACTTATTCAGTTTTCATGAATTTTCACAAAGTTAAGCTTGAGACAATTGAATAGATCATCTCACAAATCATGCCTTTCAGCTCAGGCCATAGTATCCAACTCATAAACACTGTTATCATCTTTATCATACTCTGAATCAGTATTGCATTCAATATCACTGCTACTGATACTTCACCTCTCAACTTTTTAACATAAAATGCTTTTGTTAGAGCTAGATGGTTGTAGCAGAACTGTTGAATAGTCTGTCATAATTTTCCAAATTTCCATAACAGCTGCATTGTCACTTGTAATTGCAACTGCATCACTTTTAAGTTTTACCTGAAATTTTTCTGATATTTCCTGAAAGAAAGATAAGACTTTCCAGAGGATAGTTCCCATGTATTCTTATTACTCCAAGGTTCATAGAGGTCTCATTACAGTACACGTGAGCATTCATGTACATGCGGTTCTTGCAACTGGCCCATTCTTCTATTGAAATACTGTTTTTTTATTATTATGTTTGAATACTTCCAATTTCAGGTTGTACAGTGGTTTCACATTACTATAATAATTATTTATTAGAATCATAACTGAAGATGAACATCTTGCAAACTATATTCCTTTGCATGTGAAACTTTCTCTAATAAACTCACTTCTTGTGATGGTGTTGACTGATATCCCATCCAAGGCTGCTAATTTGCTTATGGTTTCTTCTAAATCCAGTTCCTTGACATAATGTAAAATTGTTATTGGTCTCTTAGAATATGAAGGTACTGGGGTACTGGATTATCATTATTCAATTGAGACTTTTTTCTTTTTCATTCCATGCATGGGGAAATACTAGGTGCCTATGTAGACTGCAGATTGATGATGCTTAGCATTGCAAAGTTTTGGAAGATAACTGAGCAATAAGCTGATCTTTATCTTTTTTAAATATGCCCAGCATTCTTTTTACTCTATACTCATTTATGATTAATACTCAACAATACTCAATTATGTACGTCATGCTTCAAAGTTATAACAAAAATTTCTATCCAAATTTTTACTTTAGAATAAGACAGAAAAGATGTGTGAGTTATGCTTCAACATGCCTTTTTGGTGAAAAGGCATTTTCAATAAGCCTTTATGAGGGTGTGTTACGAGGAAACAGAAAAACCAGAAAGGGAGTTGGGACCCAAATACATATATCTCTGGCATGGCCACATCACTAGGGTCCCCTGGTGTGGCCACAATGGAGGAAAAGGAGCTGGGAGAAAAACAAAAGAAAGGTGTGCAGTAGGGATGGTAGGAGTGAATTCTTTTCAGGAAAAAATTTAGAGGTGATTAAGGGAGAGGAAAAAAGGAATGAATGTTCGTTACCCAGAGATATGTTGGGTAACTTTGAAATTTGACATCCTATTTTAAACCTTCAGGAAGGAAATGTAAAACAATAGGTTCTAACTTGCTGTGGTGGGCACAAACTATGTATGAAGTGTTTAGCAAACTGGGAAGGAGGATTGGTATTTTTCAAATGCCTCACGTGTTCATTGGTCGGTGCTAAGACTTTTTGCAATTTGCCCAAATAGCACGCCGAACAGTCATCACACACTTATGCACCTCAAGTTATACACCCCAGATTTTATGGTCAGTGCAAGTTCGTCTTTCTCATTGTAAAGGATGTATTGGAGGGTAACTGATGGAGTAAAAGGGAGTTTTTGAGAGTCACCTTAACCTCGTCTCTTAAGGATTAAAATGCTCACTATGTGATAGCCTTTTGGAAAATGTCATTTTTCTATGGAGGATTCACAAATAAATAGTGCTGTTTATTATGCCTATTGCCACTGAATGCTCACAGTCAGGCCATCTTGCCATTTTCGCTAATATATCCCTTCACTTTCGCATCTATTCTTCGATTACCGACGCCCAGACCAGCATTAAGCAGCTCTGTAATAGCGACAAAAGGGAAACTCGCATCTAGTCTACTCACCTCAATAATAATAAAACTTACTAAAATGCATTCATTAGATTATTTGGCACAAATAGATCAAGTTCAAGAAATGAGGCGTTCCATGCTACATGGGCAAAGCCACTATTTTCTACAATCAAGAGAATGAGTGGGTGAAGTGTTGAAAAGGCCAACTTGAAAAACAAGGGTGAGCCCACCATTGCATAACAGAAATTAACGAAAGAAAAAGTTAAGAGATTGGGTTTTCAGAAGATTTTTGACAAACAATAGAAAAATGATTTTTCGGGGTCATGGCAGGCTGGCCCTTATCGTATGGGATGCCTCAAATAAAGGCTGAGAGACTAAAAGTAGGGAAAGAGCCAAACTTCCAGCTTCCAACCACTTTTTCCTGAGACATTTTTCAACCCGTTCATTTTACTTGTGAATCACGCGAGTCCTTTCCATTAAGAATAACATATCTACGTTGTACGCCAGGTAATACAATATCTATGTTGAATCAAAGAAAAATATACTTACGGAGATGTTTTCTCATATTAGAGGTGGTGCTTCATGCAGACTTCAATATTTTGTTGCCAAAACATATCTTGCAATTAACAGACAAATTATCTTTACTTTGAATCCTCAATAACCAGAAATAATTCACAGATATGGGAAGGTTAAGGGCCTTTCTTAAAAAATGGTTTCCATATCACTCCATTGTGAGGGAAGGATTTAAGTAAAAGCCGGAGACGCTGAAACTTTCATTGTACCCATGCCATTTGCATTGTACCAATTTTCAAATATCTTCGAGCCCTTCTCAAATTCTCGGAGGTGATTAAACAGCTTCACTCCTTGGAGGGCGTCACCCCTCCATGATTGAGAGAGAACGTAATCTTTACTTTGCCAGGTGCACCTTACTTACACTAGTTTTGGTATTATGTTTGGCTACTTACACTACATTTACACTAGTTAAAACTGCCTCTCAATAACTTTCAATCTACTAAGTACTTAAAATGCCAAATGTCAACCCTCTTGTAATTAACTACTTTTTGAAAAATGTATTGATTACATGTAAACATTACCATAAAATTAATATTAACAAATAATTCAATTACCTTAACTCCTTTATATACCATCGTAGCATATACTCCCAAATGAGTGACCCTCCTTTAAAAAAATTTCTGGATTCACCACTGATCCCAACGACTGTAGATGAATAATACCTTTTATCCAGGAGTTCAAGGTCCAAAAATAGGCATATCTTATGAAATGTGTATGACAATCTTGTAGCATACTTTTTCACTTTTATGGGGATTTGCCAGGAGGTAATTTTATCCCATATTAAAAACGTACGTCCAGAAAACAAAGATTTTATTGTTTCCAAAAGACAACATAGCTACATGCATTTAAACATCCACAAAATGATTGTTTAATGACATATGACTTAAGCTTTCTAATTCTTTAAAATTTGGATTCTCTATGTACCACACCAGCATAGAGAAAATGATGAAACATAAGGAAAGCTGAAAATTTCATTCACAAAAATATCAAGTACTTATCAGATATGAGAAGATTAGTCATAATCTGTTCAGTATGACTTCTACTTATTGGCTTACATGAGTTGGATTTTGAATTATGTGAATCTGATCATCATGAACACTTTGACTTCCCAGATCAAGGCTTGCGTAAGTCAATGAGCAGAAGTAATAGCAAGTAGACTATACCAATGTTCTTCCCACACAAAATGAGACAAAGAAATGGTTTAACAGTTGATGGGTTTTTACAAAAGCATGAAAGTATAGCTTCCATGTCCTTCATGGACTGGGGATAATACGAGTTCGCTGTAGCTTGTGAATGACATAATATCATATTGGTGCAGCTGTATTCCTTAGAAAGGTGTTGAAACAGAAGGGTGAATTTGTTATGACTATTGCCCCAGGAAGCAACTCTTACTGAGATGCTTGTTAAAGACAAAGTCATTGGCAGATTTCTTCAGCGAGACACTTGAGACATTCAGGTTGAGCAGCTGAGGGCTACAGTAAGGAATTCCTCAAATCCAATAGTGATGAGGCCTTTCATCTCGTGGTCCCGCTGCTTGAAGGCTTCTAACAGTGGGTAAATGAAAATAATTGTCAATTAAAAACTATACATTGATTAATGCTATGGCAATAGGTCTTCAAAAGTTGCATAGATGCTCTTTTGGTAAATTGTTATAATTGAGTGAATCTTAAGAATAAACTATCCGACAGGATTTTTGTTGAATTCCCATTGAAAGAGTTTTTATGAAACTGGTAACTGATGACAACAATAAGCATTTTGATCACTTTTATATGATTATCCACCTATGCTATGATGTCCGTCACATTCCCCCCTCTCTCCGAGGCTTTCATACTTAGCTAAACAACTTGCCCAAGTCACAACGGAGGTTAGCAAATGCTTACGGCCAGTGGCATAGGCATTTCTTGCCGGCACTCCTGGTATAAAATGAATTATTACTGAATGTCTTTGTTTCCAATTGATAAACTACTCAAATGCTCATTGCAATTAACTTCTAATGCAATTAATTGAAATGGACAGTTTCACTATTTTTAGCAGCAATAAGAGCCAATTTTTATTTCAAAGAGGAATAAAAAAATTACAGACATGACAGCATCAAATTCTCCAGAGTTTAGGTGAAATATCAAATCACAATGACCACTAAATTAAATGTACATTATGACCATGTAGTCCAAAATATCTATTATGGTGTTTTGGACTAAGATTGCTAAATCTAGCTCATGCAAAATAAATTGTGAATAAAATTTAAGAAACAGAGGACAGAATAATAACCATTTAAGAATGAATTGTATTTTATTTCAAAAATGTTAAAGTTGTTTAAAAAGGTTATATAGATCCTTATCCTTAAAATGGGCATAAACCAATGGATAAGGCAGTTCAAGGCACGGCATGATACACCCCAAGTTCTCATGATCACCCCAAATACACTTCTGTATGTTCATTTCAAATTAAATTTCTAATTACTGCATACACTTGTGCATAACTTTTTCAAACCAATTTTTTGGCACAAAATTGAGGTTGACTGAAATATGGTATATTTTTCTTGTTCCTGTTGGAAAATTATTAGAAAAATTTAGTATACCACATTTATAATATTTTGAATCAGGAATTTATCTGTTTTGTTAATATAGCAATACATGATATTAGAAGATGGTAGCTTCCCTACTGATTTGTAAACATTGACGCTACCTAAAGCTTCCATCCTATTTAACGTAGATTCTTATTTTTAAAATTTGTAATAAATTATGGAATGTGAGCAATAAATATATTATTAATTCTATATTCATACATATCATCCTTTTATTTAACTGTTTGCAACTCAACACCTATGATTTTTCCCATTCATGCTGGAATATCCTCGCCTCTTCATTTCTCAACTCATCCAGATAATTGAGGGTCTACTGCAGTGATAGTCATGGACATTGATAACTGGGATTGAATAAGATACAACAAATTTGTAGCCCAGAAGAAATAACCATTGCCTCATTGGCTGCCCATGACATTAGTAAAGGGAGCCAAAAGCAGAAAATTAATATAGAATAGCTGAATGCTACAGAATTTGTTGCTTTACTGATGCTACTTGATAAAAAAAAACAGTAAGTGCATTAAACCTCAAGCAAAGTACCTTCTACCGACTATTCTCAGCTACCTAATATATTACCCGGGTGATGAGTATGACAATAACCCATTCAACTGCAATCTCTTACTACATACTCAGGCACTTTATCTTTTATTTATAAAAAAAAGTGGATTTGGAATAATCTTGAGATCAGTTACCAAAAATCAAGTACAATACAGTCTAATGGACAGTGAATGAAAAATATGAGTGATGTAATACCTAAGTAAGCCTGTTGCTTCTTACCTGTGAATCTCTGAATCTGAACACAAATCACAATAAACTGATCCACAGAAATATTGCTGTGCTTAACTGGATCACTTCTTGCGATGAGGTTCTTTACAAATTCTGGAGTAAATCGATAACCCATTTGCTGGAGAGCTATTTGGAGAAATAAATCGGAAAGTTACATAATCAAAAAAAAAAATGAGCAATAAGTAATTTTTCTTCAATTAAGGCTTTACTGAATTACTATAGGTAGCAATTATTGTTTCCATTACTATCACATCAGGTAAAGATAGTGACATGCAAAGAGCAATATGTTTTGCATAAAAGAGTGGTCATGGTTTTGGCTGAACGAATTTCCCAGGTAGAAATTTTAATTTATACAGATATGATACTCCTGAGACACTATCACATAAAAGTCACTACAGTAATCAGTAGATTAAATGCTATCACTGGGACTTCAACAGTGCAGTTACAAGTATGCTCAAGAAAAATTCATGCATCATAATAATACACTATTGCTACGCTATTTTTTTTGCCAACATATCAGTTGGGCCCACTAAATTTGCAAGTTATCGTTTCAATGTAACACCCTCTGACTTTATGAAAATTTTAATTATTGTCATAATGAAACAAAGATTCATCTGCACTAATATAATTTCCCTGGAAAGAATATGAACTTAGTCCTCTAAATATTTCCATTGCGTTTGACATTAGGATCATTATACTGTCTAGCGTACATAAATAATCATTTTACCAACTCTATTCACATGTAAATTATGCATTAAATTTTTGTGTTCGACATTAAAAAATAAAATCCTACCTTGCGAGAGTTCACTTTCATCAATTAGACCAGAATTATCTCGATCATATGTGCGGAAAACCCCTAACCATTGGTTTATATAATTGTAAAGACTCTGGAACTCCATCACGTCAATGGTGCCACTCTTGTCTCGGTCAAACATTCCTAAAATATAAGATCCCCAAAAGTTTTGCATTAATTAATGATTCTAAAGCTTGTTAGACTTCAAGAGAAGAATTCTGAGCAACATAAATTATTATACCAATCATTAGCGTGCACGCTGCTTCACTAAAGTTTTTTCCTTGGCCATTCATAAGAGCTCCTTGTAACTCTTTGGCACTTATCTTTCCTGATCGATCTTGATCAACGGCTGAAAACCATTGCTGTAGTTCAGGGCTAACTCCAGGATATGCTCCTGCACCACCGTATCCTTAAACAACAATAAAAGTTGGGAATTCGCTTACATTATTGCATATAAAAATGTTGCTGTTACATCGTGACTTGATATAAAATGCGCACCTCCTGGGTAACCACCACCAGGATAACCTGATCCAGGTCCTCCTCCAGGGTATCCAGATCCTTGTTGGCCTCCTGGATATCCCGAACCCGGCTGCGTTCCCGGGTATCCTCCACCTGGTTGGCTACCAGGATAACCCGAGCCGGGTTGAGCTCCAGGATATCCTTGTTGACCAGGGTAACCAGATCCTGGTTGATTACCTGGATACCCTGATCCTGGGTAACCAGAGCCCTTTTGAATGACAAATAATATTAAATATAGAAATATGAACATTGTACTGTTCTCCACCATTGTCCAAAAATATCTAAAGCAACAGTTGTATGTTAATTTGAAGAATTAAAGTATTTAATTGCAATGGGGAAAGAAATATTTCGACACCAGAGTCTTAACTATAAAATTACGACTCTTATCAGCATTACTGAGAATGGTGCAATGACGCAAACCACTAAAAAGTGACAACTCAACATCAAAATGAGAGTTGAGATTATGAATTATTTATTTACAACGTTAACCATAACATTTAAACACCTAATAAGTTATTTTTTAACTTTTTTTAAATAACAACACCTCCCGAAGATAAGGTACCTAGCTGGCTAATTATTTCACTATAAAGCCCTAACCGTGAAGAATATAATATCATTACGTTAAATACAGTAACATGTCATTAAAGTTGTAAATACTTTCATGGTACATACAGCATTGGGATATGACATCTTTCAAATCAACTACAATCCTCAAGAAAAATTCGGAGCACCGGTTGCATAAATCAAAATCGTTTGTGGAAGACTGCCCTCTTGCGGGAGTCAACACATTTAATCGGCAGTGTTTTGTTTGATCTCAAATTGTGGTTGTATTTGATAAATACAGCTATAATTGTATTTGAAGATTACCGTGTTGAAAGATATGGCTGAAGACTTGCAGGGAAATCTTCAAAATTACAAACTACAGTTACAACAGGTAAATTATTCATACTGCGAATAATTGATATGGTTCATTAAGTTTCATATTTGCATTGGGTATACAGTGATTATCTGCGAATCACGTTAAACAAGAACATTTAAAATGAAGAAATTGATTAAAATTACAAACTATTTTATTATTCATTTTATGATTTTCTGCGCGTGAAGTTGTAGTATGTTATGACAGTTTCCTTGCTGCACCGCTGGTGTTCTGTATACGGTGATTTACGGCACCAATTGCTTAGAATTTGATGATAATATACCAATTATAATGAGACGGCACAGGAAGATTGTTTCATATTAATTTGAGGTGTGATGGCAGTCGTATTTTAAATTTACCATGTGCTTATTTTATTTAAGAGGGAGGTGTATAACTTAGCCATTGGCGTTGCCATTCAAACTTTTTCCTTATTTTTAAGGTTGAAGCAGCGCTGACTACAGACCCTGAGAATGGAGAACTTTTAAAGTTGAAAGTAGACTTGGAGGAGGTTATAGAGCTAACACGTGATTTAATAAAAACTCAGTTACTTGAAGCCAAAGGCGCCGAAGCAGCTGCAAGTAAATAATGTGTAGCATAACATTTGCAGTTACATACGTAATTAGTGATTCATTTTCCCAAGTTAATTCATTGGAAAATATTTTCAGGTTCTAGTTTTGTGCCAGAAGACGATGATGATAGCTCAAAAGATGAAGATTTTAAAAATAGTATTCCATTAAAAACGGATTGGAAAGTTGGCGAAAAATGTTTAGCTCTTTGGAATGCCAATGGAGAGTAAGTATTTTCTCAATTTATAATGGATCCACATATATAATGATTTAAAAAAAATCTTATGTGTATGTGCCTAATAATTTGGAATGGTTTACAGTTTTAGCACCCTGTGTGCATATAATTGTTCAGTTAATTTTCTGTCTGCATCATTTTTTATGTTAATAGTAGATTTGGTAAAACATCCTGGTTTTATCAAGATGTATGTCATCCACAAGACTACACTATTCATACATTTATTTAATTAAAGCAATTTGATATCCACATCATTAATGGAATACATTTGCATTGTCTAAAACATTTCAATGATAAATTAGCAATAAATTTGGTGAAAAGTGAACCATAATTCAATAAAAAGTCACCACCAGGTAATTAAAGTTAATCCTGTCAAAACGTTTTAATACAATTATTAACTATATAAATTTATTAAAGTCCTAAATCCATTTCTTGTGACATCAGTTTTGTTTTTTTCATCGTATAATAAGTTAGATCACCATGAAATTAGTATAGTGCTAATTGGAATATAGTAGTTTTAATTTTTCACTTAGTACTCATATGATAAAGAAATATAAAAAATGCTAGGGGAAAGTAGTTGTTTATCCATAAATTTTGGGCTAGGTGGTGATTTAGATTCTTAGTAGTTAAAAGGAATAACAGAATATGTTCAACTGAGTTATTTCTTTCATAGCCTACTAGCTCACCCTATACTCCTATTTAAATTGTTTTCAACAGATTCTTGTCTTCTGGTGGATTTCCTTCTCAATGGAAAAATGCCAACATGATGCCCATTTTGAAATCCTGTCACAATGATAAAGTTGAAAACTATTAGCTATTTCCATTCTGCCGGTACTGTCTATTGTCTTTGAATTCCTCCTCCAAAGCCATATTCTTCACTTCTCACTTCCATAAATCTCACCTACTCTGCATGGTGTGGCTCTGGCACTACTAATTGCTGTTTTACTCTACCATATCATGTCCTCCTTTGAGAATGGGTAACTACTTGAAATTTATTACATTGACTTCTCAAAGGCATTTGACCCTGTCAGCCATACCCTTTTTCCGTACCAATTTCATTTACATGTCATGATTCAATATACATACATGGAACTCACCTCTCTGTGATCTCTTAATTCCCTGAGCAATTGTAATTGGTTAGTCGCAATTGATGGCATTTCCTCGACGACATCACCAGTTTCCTCAGGCATACCCCAGGCTGGAGTCCTTGGATCTCTACTCTTTGCCCTGTACATTGACGATATTATTGTTGATATACTCCCTTTTGGATTCAACATTCTCTTACACACCAATGACTTCTAGGTATTTGTTAGAATCGACAGTGTGACTGACTCTTTGTTATTACAATTTTCCCTAAAAGACATTGAGAACTAATGCTCTAATGGAAGCTATGCTGAAATCCTTGTAAGTCTGCTCATTTAGAAAACATTAACTTATCTTTTGTTTACTTCCTTCCCAATCAGCACATTCCTTGTTCGATCTCACTTGGATTTAGTGGGTGTTCCCTATTGTTTTGGGGAATGCTGTAATGTTCTCTATACATATAAAACACACATTTCAAAGGGTTAGGGCCCGTATTGTGCAAGGTAACGAGCATACATTGTTTTTTTTGTAGGCTAATAATTGTTATCTTGGATATATTTAGCCAGTTAATACTTAGTGTTTTAAGCATTTAGCTATAAAGTGGTTTTAAAACATAATGCTCATGTAAGAAGGTCGTCCAGAAAGTTGTGCCTATTTTGAAATAAAAACTATATAATTCATCTTTCAGTGATATTGTTTATTTTGTGTAACTTGTATATTTGCTCATTTTTCCATATTATCACCTCAGATGTTCCAACATTTGTTATAGTGCATCGCCAATTTTTGAATTCTCTCATAATAGTCCTCTCCCATGTTACACAAAATGAAAAAGATCACCTAAATATGATTTACTTAGTTTTTATTTAAAAACGTACAACTTTCTGGATGACCCTCATAAGTTAAAGAATAAAGTCTTGTTATTTTAATCCTGCCTAGCGGGATACCTGAACTCCATTGCCTACAGGCCTTGTGCTGTGAAAATATTTTTGTTGTCTCTTGAACCATTTCATTAGAAACAGAGGAAGAGTATAGGATGAAAACAGTAGTATGCTGAAATCTATATACTGTATGTACTTGTAGCCTTATGTGTTCATATTTCATAGATTAAGTCAGTGGACAGGGTGTCTAGTGTCCTGGGACCTAACTGGGAAATGTACTGGAATTTATTTTCCTTGAGAGAAACTGGGAATTTAAAACCTATCGAGGAAGCTTAAAAATATCTTCTTTCCTGTGCGATACTCATTCACACATAACATGGATGTGTGTAAAAAATGGATTAAATAAAAATGAACAAATTCAGCGTGTTGTTGTAATGATACCATTCAGAGAATAAACTTTATTCCCTACCATGCTGGATTAGTGTTGACCTGATGACCATTTCATTGATAGTTAATTGGACATAGGCCAGTGAGCCTCATGTTACCCTTTATGCTCATCTCATGAAATTGGTTTTTTCTCTTTTCAAGCCATAAATAAATTTAACTGTAGAATGAATAAATTTCATTACACCTACTGGACTCTGGCTAAATCATCAGATACATTTATTATTCTTTTTTTTGTTCTAGTTTTTAACCAGATATTATTTAAATGTCATTTTTTCACCCGTATGAAATTTATTTTGGAAGAGGAACAGCAGAAGTGCAAAGCTGTGCTCTCATGAACATTTAGCCTGATAGCTGGACAAAAATAAATATTAGGTAGCCCACCATGCGGTAGTGGATACCTTGGTGAGTTTAGTAAAAGTGAGCCTCAGGTCGCTCTTTGCCAATGAAACAATTGTACGGTATAGTAGCCTCCGATGCTCACTGCTACTTGTTGAACTTTTTCTTTGACTACCCTTTTGTTATTGCTGCTTGGTTTGTAGGATTATCCAAATCTTATTATTGGAGCATCCTTGTCATTAGCTTGGATAAACAAGATTTATGTAGCATTATTTTATGATCACTTACTTTATTCACTAATTTAGCATAGTATCATTATTTTTAAAACAGTTTAGGAACATTGGAACTTAATTTTTTATGAAATACTAATGGAAAAGCAATTTAAAATACAAATTTACGTGCTGATATAATTGCAATATTATTGTTAAGTTGGTATTAATCGCTTAAAATCTCTCAACTTATAAAATAATAAATAGTAATAGAATTCCATCCCAAATAGTACTGCTTCCCTGAGAGGACATATGTAAGTCAACGGAGGAAGGGAAGGAAGGATGAAACACTCCTAGATCTGCTAGGGTTATCGCTTGTTAGAATCTAGGAATTCTTAAAGGAAATCCAGAAATTTTATCAGTGAGTTTTGTTTTTGTCCCTACAATTTGTGAAGATTCAACCTTGGGCATGCAATTATGAATAGAAACACACATGGACGGAGCAAAAGGAAGGTTCCCACCACGAAGAGCATCGCATCAAGAAAGTAGGATGGGTGTGCTTGTGCTGGTAGGAAAGTTGAAAACAAGGTTCATATTAAACATGGTGATGAGTGCATTTTCATATGTTGCTTGTGAAAAAATTGGTGCATCTCTTAATGAGTCCATATTGTTATTAGAAAGTTATGGTAACATGGAAATTTTAATGAAATGAGAGGCTTAATATTTGATCATTTGTTATATATGATAGTGAAGTGCATTGATTACTGTTTATAATGCCATACCATTTTAAATCAGTTGCCACCTTCCAGGTATTACGAAGCGACAATTGAAGATTTAGGTGAGAATGGCATTTGTACTGTAAAGTTCTGTAATTACCAAACAGAAGATGTGACGAATGTGTCATTATTAAGGGAGCTTTCGCAGGAGGGAGTACCCAAAGTAACTCATCCTGGTGATTTACCCGCAGATTCCAAGTCTAAGTAAGTCGTAAGCTCTATGTTTTCTCCAAATATTCCATTGATGTGCATATGACGTATATAAAATAAAAATGTACCATAACCTGCTAATTTTCTTTTATCATTCACGATTGTTTAGAAAGCAGTTAGTGCTCAAACAGAGAGAATATCTCAAAAAGAAAAAGCAAAGAAAACAGCAGCGGTTTAAACAGCTTGAAGAGGAACGTGAGGGGGAGAAAAACAAATGGCTTGCTTTCAGCCACAAGGTATGTCTTTGCATATTTTTAAGGGGAGTATGTTTTTGTTGTATAAGGTAATTTTATAACCATCCATTTCTAATGCACTCGTGTATTTTGTCTAAACAGACGATAGATGTTAAGCAAATTGTTAAAGATAGGGTATAGCAATTTTTCTGTAAAGTAACTTTTAATATTCTTAATAGGCTTCAAATATAGTCCCATCTAAATTTTGAGAACTCACCATCAAACAGCATATTAGCTTCATAATTTCTCATGAGTGTACTTATACTATACTACTCAATTATATGTGTACTTCATCCAAATGTAGAGAGAGCTATGACATTTCGTAAGAAAAGATTTATATTCTGAATTATTCTTAGATTATGAGCAACAAATATGTTGGAAGGAATATTCCATTTGCTATAGGAAAGAGTTGGTTTTAATCTAATAATACCATGCATCACTCAGGTATGCCATTGGCAATTAAATTGCTCAGCTTATTTAGGCATGAAAAAATATCTTGTATCAAAGCACCATTATCACTTCACATCATGGGATGGCCTTAATGGAAAAAGGCTCTAAATATTTAGGGAAAAGTGTTTTTTATAGGTTTTTTATGTACTCCATGATAAGACTTCACTCCTCCAGGATCCTTTTCATTCTTGATTCTTAAACTTTCATGTTTGATCTTACCAATTTAATTGACATTTAACAACATTTTTAGGCAGAAAAACAACTACAGTAAAACTTCATTTGATTTGTGAGAGTAGTGCTCATATCAAGCGAAGACCGAAAAAATGAAACTCGGAAACAGGAGGGGTGAGACCAGTTCCTTCCCTGCAATTTGAAAATCCATTTTAATGTATTCTCCAATTTGAGCATAACTTCCAAAAAAAACTCACTTCCAAAGCCTTTCTTTTAGGAAATTTAATCTTTTTCTTATGTTAAAATTTCTTATCAAGCATTATGATTGTTAACAACAAAATAATCTCTTTTTTCTTCATGTTATTTAAAATTATTTTTGTAACATTTTAAATTAACCTCATCTTTGGGAACATTTTTTTGTTTTCTAATTTAATTTTACTAATGACAATTAAATCATTGACGAAGAATGAAAAGGAAGTTTTATATGCTAAATTGATCCCTTTTGTGTCTTCTGCTAAATCAAGTAAATACATTAAAATTGGTTCCATTTGTTTTAAAATGTTGTATTTGGGGCTGATTTTATGATATATATGGTGAATTTATATATGCGAAAAATTCACAGTGAAAAAATCATTCGCCTGAACCGG
>LYUA01000950.1:142970-154616 GCA_002093875.1 Calopteryx splendens | reverse complement strand
TTCCGTAAAACAGCAGTATTTTTGGGGATAATTACCCGGTGTTCTTGGCTGATAACCCAATAATTCAGGCGTACTTTAATGTATATGCTTTTTCTTGGCGGGAAAAGTGCGATTAAAGGTATGATTACACAAATTATGTAGGTTAATAACGTCTGCTGCAATTATAAGTATATATATATTTAGTAAAAAATATAAATCTTAAAACACTTAATTCATAATTGATATAGGAACTTTTTATAAAATCTATTTAAAAAAATAACAAATTACGAAGATAATTTGGCTGAACCACGTCCAACACTGCTAACATTTACAAATGGTCAATGTGAAATTAACCTAAAATTACAAATACTTCACCCTATCTAAAACTGAAGACGGTCTTACAAACGTTATACTATGTTTCCAACCACTCCCTTACCGTTCTTTCAATTAATGATTTCCATTAGTAACCCAGTTTCTGACAATTCACAGTTCCTGATTTTATTATCCTCTCTACTTTATTCATTTCTTAAGTTTATAACACACTCGCGAAGGTCAATCACAACGCAAGATACTAAATATTTAGTAATACACTTTCGCAACCGTCCCACAACTTTGCACCGTGCAGAGGGATTCGTTAGTGGACAAATTAATTTAGAAAAAAGCGGAGCTCACGGCCTTTCGACCACATAATTACTACCATCGGGGTCTTTCCATTAAGCCTCTCGCTCCGCTCTGAGATAAAAGTAATTCCTTCCCCACGCTCTAATCACCTTGAAGGTCGGGAGAACGGAAGTTCCGAAAGAGAGAGAAAATGATGACGAAGAGGGGAGAGATAAAGAGTATAGAAGATAAACAACACGGAAACAAACGAGGGGAAGCCGCAGCGCTGGAAAGCCATAAAGAGAGAGAGAGAGGTGGGTCGTGCAAAAGCACAGTGGGTGTTTTAACTGTAGTACAATGTAGTCGGTAGGGACTTACTTCCTGGAGTAGTAATGAAAGAAGTGAAAACGTGAGAATGGGGAACATGCACTATTTTCAAAAAAAATTCTATTTGGACATGATGTGCATTCTGTGTAAAACAAATATATATATATAACGAATGTATACTAAATAAAACTAAAATGCATATTAAAAAAATGTTGTTGACGAAAAAAATTGATTCGATGAGATACTACTAGCAACAAATCGTGTGTTTTCATGTTTCACGCATACCATTATCCTTTTCATGCACTTCAATCTCAATATTAACTCAATCCCTCATTGAGTTAAATGACGCTGATGTCTTTCAACCTCAAAGCAGTCTGTTTTTCTCTCAATATGGCGTCTTTATTCTGCATAATATCCTGCTATTGAGATTATATGCTCATTATAATTATATATGATTATATACTAATTTGAGCAACGAATATTGAAAGACCAGTGTTGGACTGAGCATGATGAAAAGCGAAGGTTGGAGGCTTTTGAGATATGGGTGCGGAGAATTATAGAAAAGGTTCAATGGACGGAAAGGAAAACGAACAAAGAATTTTGGGAATGGTACGAGAGGAAAGAAGACTTTTGGGAGAAATCCGAAGAAGGCAGGAAAGATGGATGCAGGGCATCCTGAGTGGTGATGGTTTGTTGAAGAATGTGGTAGACGGTAGAATGAGTAAGCAACGGAGAGGATGGGAAAGATTAGGTATGTTGGCAGAAATTAAGGGAAGCAGAAATGAAACAAGAAGTTACTGCAGGGGTGTGTCCATCATAAATCTACCTCAACCGGCAGATTAACTTTATTATTATTACTATTCCATCAAAGATTTTTAATTTTCAATAGGATTCTGCACTCGAGTGTTGCGGAAAGCGGAAGAGTCACGTATTAAAAATCCTTAAATATAAATACCACTATGCGCTAAATAATATGCTTACATTTTGGACACACTATCAAAAAGGTTATACGACTGATTGCAGGAGAACAAATAATGACTTAGACTCGTATGGAAGAAGAGAATGACACACGGAACAGGGGACGGAGGATGGTTTTGAGGAGGGACGAGAGAGGGAAAGAGCGAAAAGTAAAATTCCAGAATTATTACATTCACCTCCCCTCCGTTCCCCCTTTTCCTCCTCCCCCCACCCTCCCTTCTCTACTCTAGTCTACATCTCGCCTTTTCACATTTGCTGCTTTCCCTCCACATCTTGCGCACTGCGCCCAGAACCATCTCCCTATCCCGCAATAATAATAATTTTTGCTCCTTCACCAAAACACAGTCCCCGTGGGAGGCGTCGGAACGCGAGAGTGTCACCCTTCAAAACTGTTCGCCACTGCCTTGCGAATCACCCATTCCCAGAGGGATCCCACTCGGGGCACCCGGCACTTTCGGAAGCACGGGGGGTGCGAGGGTGTGACGAGGCGAGGTAGGAAGGGGGGTATTTGCAAACGGAGGCGTGCGCCATGTCAGTTGGATACGAAAACGGAGTCGTGGAATTTTCAGCCGTGCACGCAAGCATGCAATTCGTGTGAGAAGCGATTTCTTGGAGAGGTTTGGGTGCACTTTCAACGGTGCTCGCGTAGTTCAGTTCATTCGTCTCTCATTTCAGGCTCGAGCAAATAAACGAAAAAGGACACCACTCCTTGATTCACTAACAAAACAATTCCCAGCTTTAGAGCGCGGCTAAATGGAATAAATAATGTAAGCTTCATGCCCACCACTTAGACTATATCGATTAGTCTCAATCAGTGAAGGCTTCTATTCTATTAATATCTGGAAGCAGGCATGTAAAAAATATTTTTTATTATCAATGTTAACTTGTATTTACACCCGATAGCTGCCGGAGACTGAGAGGAGAATAAGTACTTTGTACACTGTAGATAACACCCAGAAGGTGGTTAAATATCTTTCAGACTGAGTCATTTATATACGATGTAAGCCATTGTAAATCAATAAAAACCGTTAATGTAAGTATGTATGTTAATTCAATGTAAATATTCCTGATGAAACTGATGATAGTACACGGATCATGAAATTAAGATTCCCTTATAATCCAAAATGCGCCAAAATTTTCATATTTTAAATATTTTACAATTCTAAAGTAACACCTAGGTAATGCAAATATACTCGACTTTAAATTTCGATATTTAGTGTAAAAATTGATAACACATACCTTATATGAAAAAATAAAAAATGTAACGTGGGTAATAATTTGAATCAAATATCTCATTATTAGTAATTAAAATGTATCACCTACTCCCTTTAATCTTATCTTCCAAAAACGAGTTCTTCATTGTAAAGAATGACGAGAGTCTCGCAAAGAATTAATAATAAGATGCGGGGACCAAAGAATAAACAGAGACAGATACACAGGGGACGTTTTCAGAGGAGGAGGAATGGCTTGAAATGTAAATGAGATCTTTACTCAATGAGAAAAGTAGTATGAGACTCCCATTGGACAAATTAAATTCGCATTTATTAAGAAAAGTTTTCTCTCCAAATAAAACAAACTTTTACTTCCAAATAATATGACCGATTAATTGAAACTATTATCATTCGTCCTTCTTTAACTTCCTTTTAACAAAATAATTTATTCTCCGCCACAAACGCTACAAAAAACGCAATGAGACATTTATTCTTGCGTCGAAAAAACTTAATTTCTTCCTACGAACAATCTTTTGTTTCATTTCTTGGATTAATTTTTATCTTAAATTCTCCATCTTATAATCACTTATAATTTTGTTATTTAGAATTCCCTTGCTGTTTCACCTGGTTATCTTTTGCCTCACTATTATTCTTTCCCTCCGGAATGTTTATATTTTAGAAAAATTATGTCTACAAGGGTCTCCATTAGCGATTCTTGAATATTTCCCTCAAAATATTTTCCAGAAAGTCTCCAACAGGAAAATGGTCTTCGAAAACCAGTACGCGTATCTATTTTGCTCGTGAGCAGACAACTATTTTTCTTCATAATATCGGTGTAGGTATCTAAGAGCAAAAAAATAGATGGCGTGCATTTTATGCACGATTAGAATTTCACTGAACTACAAGTCTCTCAGTTGGTCGTGCTTCGAATGGGATATTCAAAGTCAACGCTTTTTTTCAGGTTGCCCTAGGGTCAGACAGGTGTTTACTTAGCATTTGTACGTGAGATGAAATTGAATCGAACGATTTCTTATTGGAAGGTAAAGCACATTGGTTGTCAGTCTATTCCGGTTGGTAGTTATAAAAAAACAAATAACGTCGTAACTCAAAGTCTGGCTACATTTTAATATGAGATTTTTAATTATTTTTCATATCTGATTTACGTTCATAATTTTATGGCAGGTCGTTGCATTGGAAACCTATTTGACTAATATTTGGGCTAAAAGAACCGGCAGAAGCGCGGCATAGTGGTATTACAAATAAGCGGTTTAAATCAATTCTTGCTCAGCATTTTTCACCCAAAATTAAAAATGATTATCTTTCAAATTTAAAAATCATAATGCATTCATATTATTTGTATTTATTCTCTCTAAAGTCAGACGTTTTTTCTGCGGGACTTTATCTAGCTAGTCTTCAATTTTATTGACCTTTTTCTGCACTAAAACAGAGGTAAAAGGATCATTTTTTACTGATATTATTACAGACTCGTGAATTTATGTGTAATCTGCAAAGTTTCTTTTCCTAATAAAAAAAGAGGTTTCACAAAGTAGAGCCTGAATCTAAAGTTTTATTATTTAACTTTATTATACAACAATACTTATACCAAATTCAGAGTCAAATAAACCAATATCAGGCGTTAAGTAAGATCGACATTACATTAGTAGTGGGTATCATGTCTTAAATGTTATAGCTAAAACATTGGAATATTCGGGATCAATCAAAGTTGTACATTATAAAAAATTATCTATTAATACATACCAGCGATTACCATGAAGAGAATGTACCTAGTGAAACGCTACTCTTATTACGTTTTAAACTGGTTAAAAATGGTCACAGAGAGCTAACACGAAATAATTAATAAATAAATTTTAGATGGGAAAAAATTCTCATATTTCTTGATCACATAGTTCTGGCTGTATCAAGGTTTTCGAGTGTAGGGGGGAGCTGCAGCCTCTTATAATGGGTTCATAAATTTATCCATGATAAAAATCTGAAGAGAGTTTAATTTTTCATCTCAGGCCACGGCAAAACCTTAGCACTAAGCATAAAAATTTATACTATTCAGGAGACGGCTCCATTTTGGTTGAACACCAAAGCTGCAGTAATCACGACTCCAAAAAATGCCTCCATTTGATTGTGAGTCTGAAGAAAGCCAACAAGAGTAGGCTTATGTACCCTTAATCACTAACTCCAAGAAAATTTCAGGTCCAAACCAAGCACAGTTTAAGCCCCGTCTGCCACCTAAAAGGCCTCTTATACGTTTCTCTGACAAGAATCGTCGTCTCCCGCCGTTAGAAACCATTACCTTCCCTTCGTCAACGCCTTTTCTTTCGAACCCTAAAAGTTAAGCCGCCATCCCTAAGATACCACGGGCTGCCCCTCTTCCCTCCGCTAACCCTCTCTCTTCTTCGCCCCCATCACCTCCTCCACACCCTCTCCTTTCTCGAACCTTTAGCGATTTGATGATGAAAAGCCATTTCGAAGGATCTTCTTGCCACCTTCCCTCGCCCCAATTAATAATCCATGGCCATAACTTGGGCGAAATTTGACGTAACCCTGAGAGGAATTTGAAAGGCTATAGCAGTGAAACGTGTGAGTTAAGGGATATAATGGGGAACACCTTATATTACCCCCATGCGGGTGTTTATGAGGTGTGTCTTGACCTTGACGCATGCTTTGTTTCATATAGTTTGATAAAATTAAGGAACGGACCTATGGAGTGATAACCAGTTAGTGATGTAGATTGCGAAATATTTATAACTACAGGGCCTAACTATAACTAAAAAAAGCTGTTATAGTGCGAAAATTATATTTTTTCATGCAAACCAAAATTCCATGCTCATATTTTCGGTTTTAGTACAATTTATTTTCTGAAGTGCTAATCAAAAGTGTATGCATATATTTTATCTCGACTAAAATTTAATATAATTACCAATAAACGAGTTTCAATTTTATGCCCATTTAAAGTATACTCTTTCTACAAAGGCCGCAATGACATATCAGCATTTATTTTAGAAAATCTTGCAATATGACTTGTGTATGAAAAACAAATTTTTATGTTTCTGAAAATAAAATAAATCAAAATTCTTACTGTACGCAGTGTGATTTTTTTTGTACCAGATTTTCCTACCCTGATGCGTGAATTTCACACACCGTTGGGCTTAGTTTTAGCTAATCTCAAATACTAAATAAATCAAATTTTTTGAAATTGTGTAATCATCGTATTTCAAAGTTACAAATACGTCAGTTTTGGATGGAATTCGTACAATTCATTAGTTATTGTTTTCAGCTAATTTTGTTTTTTCCAAGATTAAAGGAAGAGATAGTAAATCACATGGTTTTCATTTTCAAAAATGTCTCTGGATATTTAGTATTAGGCGCATTCATATCTCATTGCATTGTCTGCTTCCTATATATTTTTACTGCTGCATGGAAGCATTTTCTACCATTAATCATAACACAAGCTTGGATAATATATCTTAGGGTCACTTTTTTTTGTTAATTCTCGGTGTAATTTAAGGAGGAGCTTAGGGGATGTCGTCCCATTTTAGTGAATAAACATCGTTTCCTAACAAATAATTCACAGTTTAAAGTTCAGCCCACTTTTTAAGGTGAATTTATTTATTACTTTATTTTATTAGTTTAAAGTTCAGCCCACTTTTTAAGGTGAATTTATTTATTACTTTATTTTATTAGTACCTAATCTCAATTTTTTCATAATAACTTCAAATACCTATGAGTACGTCAAATGCTCAAACTTGACTATAATTTCACGGGGAAATAAGAGTTTTTCAAATATTTTAATATATTATAGACTTAAAAGTCAGTTAAATAATTATAAAAATAATAAATGATGAAAACGACTTAAAATCGACGGGAGCCATTCAGGAAACAATCTTATATAAGATACATATATCATCCTTTAGAACCAGAATTCATGAATGGAAAGTTGTTCAAGAAGAAAATGCACACACGCACCCAATATTATTATAATTCCTGATCAAAATATTTACTAAACCCTTTTTTATGTAGAATTTAAACGATAGGGTAAGACAGTTGTATCTTTCACTTTGTCCCTATGATTTCTCAGGGTGATCTGTAGCCCAAAAAAAACACAACGATTGATAGTGAATCTGATGTACCCAGAGGCGTCACTCAGAATTGAGTCTGGTGCCTTCTAGCCGAACGCGAAATTGTGAAATTTTTATTCGTGCCGAAAGTAACCCAATGCCAAAATTATATGCTTAAGGAATTTTTGCCTTCGAATGTTGGACATCCAGAGAATAAGTACTCATTTAGAATATTCTTGATACACAAGCTACTTTTGATACTGGACCATTTAGGCCAGGTATCTAAACTAATTTTAAAACGCTGAAGTTATAATAGAACGGCATTACCTTCTCGCCAAACTATAGGATTTATTTTTGGCTGCAAAAATGTTCAGCACTAACTGCGTTGGAGAGAGCGGACTTCCACAAAATATTCACCACGTCCAATGAGACTACTAAATGAGACTACTAGTAGTTCGCATGTTTCTGAAAGTATTTTCTGGGAAGGATGTAGTAGAGTTTACGTAATTTTTTTAAGCAAAACTTATCAGAGAAGGAAGTTGGCTGGTGAGTGTAGGCATTTTAGGGAGACCAATGAACCCTGGGGCTAATGGGTTTATGCTTGGGAGGCTTACTGCTTCTTTTTAAGAAAAAAAAATTAAGTCGTGAAATTAAGAGATCTTTCGCCTCTCGTTGAAAACGAGGAATGGGATCTTAATGGGGCTTAACAGTACTTTAAGAAATTAACGGTACATTACCAATCATTTTTAGGCAGCTTTGCACTTCATAAAAATGCGTACGGCTGTAGATTAGCAGCCAGTCCGCCTGGATGGAGGAAATCTCAGAAACCGGAAAGGATAGAGACTTGGGCTAAAATGTCTTCAAGGTAGGTCCCTTACACTTGATCCAGAAAACGTAGTTTGATTATTTTTGTGTGTTAGCAATTAAGAATATTTTTTAGGGAACAAAGTGGCTCTTTAGTGGAGTTCATTCCTTCTGATGGATAATACATGATCTGCATCAAACCAAAATGAACATAAATTCAAATTTTTCACAACTAAAGATTTCTATCAACTCACAGATCTCATAACTTCGAAAGCATATGGAATCTCACGAAAGCTTACGCACCTTCAGGAAAACGCACAAGAAGAAGACAAGAACTGCGCACCTAAAATCATTGGAGAAATACAACATGAATTATTTATTTTCTCCCTTCTCCAAGTGAAGTGCTATGTAGTGCCAGTATCAAAATGTAGTCACTACCTACCCAGCAAATGTGGAACGACAGGCAACGAAATAGAGAAAAAAGTGGAAACTGCGAGTACTAATCACTCCGAGGACAATGGAAAGTCGACGGATTTATAAAGAAACCCTTGGAACACCCTAAGGAAGACAGGGGATCCGATAGAAATATTTAGATCCGAGACTAATTTAATACCTGACGTATAAGGGCAATTTTTCCAAAAAGTCACCTGACTATTCATTAAAAACAATAGGAAAAATCATCCCTAATAGTAAATATATTGACCACTCAATGATAATATATCGTCAATGAGATGTTATTAAACATCTTAATTATGAAGTTGTGCAATATTTCTAATAATAACTTTAGAACTATATAAATCAGAATAATATTAACCCATGGCCATGGGACATTAACTACTAGCATTATTATAAACAACAACAAAGTATTTCACCAAATAATTAAAGGTTTCTTTGATTGCCCTCGAATGTTTCCTCTATATTTTTCATCCCATCTCGCCCTATTTGATTCTTCATCATTTCCTTCGTATGACACGTTACACCCTTTGAGAACCACCTTACCTATGTGAACTTGGTTGTTTTAATTTTTAGTCTCTTATGCGGAGGTGATAAGCTATAAAATATACGAATAATTTTTCCAGTCAATATTCCTAGAGTCTACGTTACAAACAATATTATTTTATCTTCGAGAGTAGGGAGACAAAAATGTTTTCTTCACCCGACGAAGTATAACATAAAAAAATCATCTTTAACTGCACCCCACACTAAGCCCTTGCACAGTAAAGAGAAATGTTCCACCATGACTTTAATCCAGGATCAGGCACTAAACTTCACTCTGAAATCGCTAATTATGAAGTAATTCCAATTCTCTCAGGAGAACAAGAACTACATTCTCTTGAGAGAAAGCAAGCGAAAGACTGAAATATACCTAAAGAATGGTATTATTTCCACTAACATTCAAGATCGAGGAAAGTAGTAGATGCAGAAGTAGAAAGTTCAGCGAAGGAGGATGGAGGAGGTAAGGAGAGAAAAATGCAGTGAAGAACCCAACTACCGTTTTCCCGCATAAATCTCAATAAATTTCGTTCAGTTGAGAGTTTGAGTAAGGTGGGCAACTCTTTGAGTTAAAAGTTCTCTCCACTCGCCACGACTATGCAGCACATAGCGCCACAGAGATGCGTTACAAAGGACGCTTCAGGCGCAACGCTGGGGGCATCTGCCAACACGTTAAGGAAGCTCCACAGGGAAACGATATTTCAACATTGAGATTTTCGCGCCAACCTCCAGAAAATAGTTTGGTGGGGTTTTACGAGAATTAAGTACATGTAAGGCCACTCCAAAGTGGCTCCAGGCCCTATTCCAAGCCTTGCTGACGTGCATACACCTGAATTTGGAATAAAATAAAGAGACAATAGTATTGGGCATGAAAAAGTATTCATTCTTCTACCTTGCATTTCATTTTTCTCACATGGGAGACGCGGTAAGTTCCTACCTAGAACTTTTGAGAGCCAACCAATACTACCTAAGTTTCCTTTTAAGAGTATACCGTTATAAAACCAGTGCGTTAGTAGAATCATATGTTTTGATTCGTCTATTGTTGTGTCCCAAGTGGGGAAATATCCATCAACATCAACAAATCCATTTTTTTTGTTTCTTTGCATAAAAAAACAACTTCATCCCAATGAGAATCTCGAGCGAAAAACTGAAACTCATTACTAAGAAATTTCGAGTTTGTGACTTAGTTTGATTAATTTTGGTCTTCAGGCACAAAGTCGTTTCTCCATTATTAGCAATACAATTACATATGCTGCATATTTTTCCCGAGGAAAATTACTGTAGAAAACATTAGATAGTAAAATAATTCTTATTAAAAATTAATCGTGTCTAGCCATAGCAGTTTTACGACGTAATTTTTTCTTGCAGGAGAAAATTTCTAATATATATATTAAAACCTAAAAAATATATTGAAAAATTTCCGAAAGAGATGAATTCTGAGACGGAGAATATGGGGATAATTGGTAACTGAGTTAATCATCAGCTAAGTTACATATTTTCCGTCTAGTTGTAAGCTATATTTTCCGTCTAATAGATGTGTTATATTGAGAAAAATACTCGGGTGTTTTTTAATTGCCGTTTTTTAATTCTCCATCCAATCACTTACCAACTTAATGGGGTCTTTTTAACTGTCCAGTTTTTAAAATAAAAATATTCTAATCTCTCCAATGGAAATTAATATGATGGTGATGAAATAGCGTTATAATAATTCTCTTGCCATCATTTAAGGTTTTATTTTCATTATTTCGTGCCACTGATTGCTCGATTCATGGATCATTACGCCACAAATAATACAAGTAGTCCCAGAAGTCGGAACACCCAACTTCATGGAACATTCTCCTTCAAAATAATCATCACATTTAAATTGATTTTAATTTTCAAATAAATTATTTTCTCCTTTATTGCTTCATAAAAATATAACTCTGTAGGTTAAGTTCAATGCAACTAGATAGCTCATATGTTATTTTTTTTAATGGATTTATCAATTCATCCACAAATGCCTCAAATTGAGTCTATAAGCATGTTAGTGCTGAGTGAAGAGAAATGGAAAATAGATGGTCCTGCAGCATAGACATTTAAGTTTACAATTTTTGAAATCGCAAAATGTGCAAATAATTCTTGCACTCCTTAAAGAAAAATATCGGTGCGAAAATCCTTTCCTAGTCACAATTTTAGGGTAGGGTTTCAAGGGTTAGCAGACAATTGATTTTCTTACGGAATGCTTCCTGAATCAGAAATATAAACTTGATATTTTACCACTGAAATCCATCAACGGCAATATGTAAATGGAAAAAGTGTTCCATTTTCCATTTCCAGTTCCAAAAGTCCCTATGACGAAAAATCCTCGTAACGAAATAAAATCAGACACCGAATTAACGGTGACCATCTTAGAGCAAAGTTATTCTTCCAGGATTCTTCGAGGAATACAGGAAAATATCCAAATGCGACTCCAAGCTAATAAAAATTTACCAGTTTTCGCATCGATTTTCGGAATCGTGTTCTCCCCAGAGTACCTGAAACCTAGAAATATGGCCAAAAATATATTAAAACCCTCTACCATCTAAAACCGGGCACTTTGCCTCTCACGTCTCCACCTCCGCCCCCGATGACAAGGCTCGGGATGAATTTTTCCCCCAGCGCGCCACTACGCGGACCCGCACCCCCTCCACTTCCCCCACGGAACC
>LYUA01000950.1:71229-86400 GCA_002093875.1 Calopteryx splendens | reverse complement strand
TATATATATATATATATATATATATATACATGCGCAAACAGTTAAGGTCTCATCATGATGGTAATAATGTGTTAGTGATTTTTTTAATGGTCGCAAAATTATTGCACCACAGGAAATTTGAGGTACACGTAATTGTTAAAAAAATGTAGCTGAATTGTGTACTGTATTTAATCATAACTATGGAAAGATTATCAATATAATTAATATTACAAATTAGAAGACTTAAGTAAAGTAAAAAATTTTAAATATTTTTTAAGCGTAGTTACATTTAATACGCTGGTTTAAGTGAGACATGGTCCCTAAAGCTAAAAGGATTTTCGGTAGTTTGCGGTGGATTATTAACTCGTATTGGAGCAGGGAAAAACATGTGTATACATCATCGCACTGGTGTCAAGAGCATTTTTGGAGCAAACTATCTCTCAAACACTAAGTATCATATCGAATTGCAACTGAAAAATGAAAATAATATGAGCCCTAAATTATCCCAAGTGACATTCCTGCGATTTTATAATGTGTTACCAGAAAATCTTTGTGTTAATGCTTCACCCATACACGCGGAACATAGACATAGATATACATATTTAAAAAAAAAAGAGAACTAGAAGTACCCCAAATTCTCTTGGTACACAAAGTCGGCAGAAATATCTTATGGGGCTTATGTAAACCGAGCTACATTTTTTCAATTAAGTTGTAGCATTAAAAGACATACTTTTTATAATTTATCTATAAATACTTTGTAACACGAACTTTCTTTGATGCATAATTGCATGCTGATGTCAAATTGTGTTAGGTTTTGTGCCCAATATTTAATACACAATTGATGGCGAGGATGGTATACAGCGGTTTGTAGTGAAATTAATACAATACTATCTTTTCATTTGTTCCTTGATTACAATAATATGAAACATTATAAAAATACCACTAAATAAGTTGATTGTAGAACGGCAACCACCTCGGTTTCATGTTTCCTGCTTTTTGAGAGGAAAAGGTTTTAATGTAAAGTTGTTATATTAATGAATATTTTTTTCAAGAAATATCCCATTAGAAAGAGAATTTTCTAATATACTCGGAGTTACTGAAATTTTAATTTGTACAGTGGTATGTTCCCAAAGTTCAAAGAAAAAGTTTTAACCTTGAACCTCCATTGTAAGATGACTTTTTATGCATCCTATATTAAACAAAGCCTCGACTTTTGCATGGTCTTACCAATCAATAAATAGTGACATTTTATGCCGCGCATATCAATCAAATTAAGTTTCACAGGCCTTATCGTGCAAATAAATATGAACAAACTGATACTGAAATTAAAATTTTACTTTGGGGGCTCCGAGAAAATTAAATTTCACGACATTTATTTTTTACCTAATGTCATAGTTTTAATTCACAAGCACAAAACTATTTTGCTTCTAATAACAACGATTTAACCAACTTGTACTAATACGTGGCTTAAAAAGAACGAAATGGTTCCAGGATTCTTTCAGAAACGACTTAAAATGGGAGAGGCGCATAAAAAAGTTATCCCGATTACTAATAAATCTAAACCGAAATATAAAAGCATGTAACTGATAAAACTTTCAAGAAGTAATTTCAATTATAGCCGTTGTTTTATAGTAACAATTGAAAGATGTCTTAAAAAATGTAGATCTTGAAAATATTCTTAAAAAGCATCTAATTCATGGAAAAAATTCTACGCATGTAAAAACGTATGCCCCATAAACATAACCAATATGTAAGTTCAGCTTCTCATTCATTCTACAACCCTTTAGATGCATATTCTCATTACCTTCATGTTCCATTTAATCTGCCGGCCTGGCCTTCTGACTTTATCAAAGGGAAGGAAGCCAGGCTGCGACCTTCATCAACCCCGTTACCTCTCAATATATTCCACATCAAATATTTCTGTTAAATAAAATTTCCTCTACCAACTTGCCTACTCCCCACCTATATAAAGCTTCGTATGTAAGTAATTGCATTATTTTTGTATTCCACTTTAACCAGTCTACCGTTTCCATTTTTTTCTATATCCATGTATTAAGAACCGCCAAATTAGGTTCATCTTCTTTCCACATTATTCCACATTTCCAAGCTATTGTGAACCATGTAATATTATGATTCTTTGACAAAACTTATCTTTTTTTCAACTAATAAGAGTAAGTATATATGACTATATATATGCATGCGTCCTGAATAAGTCATCAGGATCGATAAACTGTTACAAAATTGAGATGACTGAAGCCATTAGATTGCGCATTATTTTCCTAATAGTCTCATTGCTATAATAATTTATTCCGAAATATAGCTAAGGGAATTGTACCACCTTTAATAATTTATTCCCTTCTAATTTATTTTGTAACTTATACTCTACTTGCTTCTCTACCTCTCTACTCTACTTTCTCATTACATTCTTTTGTATTTTCTTTTGGTTTAACTCTATTGCTACACCCCCTAATGATTCCGTTATATGCCTGAAAATGAATAGCTTCATTGACAAAACACTTGATTATCGGCATATTCTACTTTCACTCCTTATTTAAAAAGGTTACAAACCATCCTTTGCTCATATACCCAAATACGCCAATTTCCCACCAATTTCTAACAGCATAACTTAAATTCAAGTCATTTGACCGTAAAAAGTTATTATCTATTATTAATGGTAATTATTGGAAAGTTATCGTCAACACATAATCACCAGATGACTAACTTGATATCTTAAATTCCTATAACATGAATAGATTTAACTGCAATGATACGTACTATAAGAATTACCCACACGCCAACTCCTTGGATAAATTTGGAAATAAAGGATATCATGAAAAAGAGAAATTATACACGTTCTATATTCAGAAGATGGAGAGACCCAACGCCTTAGTCATGTGTGACAGGTTAAGAATGGCAGTTAAACAGAAAATACAGAAAGCAAAGAAAATAATCAATACTATCATAAACTATTTATGAGCGATAAGGGATCAACAAACGGATAAACCTCCGAACTCAAAATAGCGAAATATGTAGAGCTACATAATCATCCTATAACTCTTAATAACTATTCTACGTAATATCAATAAGTAAACAACCATTCCTCTGCCCCCAGAAAGGTATGTAACTGATACCCTAGACGATCTACTCGTTTTTCAATGCGCCGAACCGGACACAATATTAGGGCTTAACGTAACCTAATGTGTTAAGGGATACGACAATATATCTGTTGACTTCATAAAAAAATCGCGACTAGTGGCGCTTCATAAAAAAATCGCGACTAGTGGCGCTTCCTTGTCTCTTAAACATTATTGATACTTAGTTACAAATAGGTGTCTATCCAGCGATTAGGAAAATTACCTAGCTTCGACCTATAACAAAGTGAAACAAACCTTCAAATTCCGGTGACTATAGGGCATTTGGGATTATATGCGTCATAGCCAAACGATTCGAGCGAATTGTTTTCGACCTAATCAACCCTCATGTTATAAAACGAGGTTAATTAAATTCTGGATAATCTGGATTTCGCACTGGATACATCATGCAAACAATCTTATTGCGGTAAACGGTAGACACACAGTAAACCATAATCAATAAACAACTTATGGTGCAGGTACCGTTCTATTTTTCCAAAGGCTTTGACTCCGCCAACCATGAACGTTTAGTGTAAAAGTTAAAGGGGCACATGTTTCGGAAAGTGTCATTAAATGGTTTCGTTCGTACCCCTCTGGGAAACACAAACGGTAACAGAAGCATCTCAAAATGGTTTAACGCCTCAACTGAAATGGTTCAAGCTTCGGTGATCAGTCCGCGTTTGTTCTCTCTGTCCATAAATGACCTTCCGAACTCCACTGTATACTCAAAAATTCAACATTATGCTAGTGGCTTACAAAGATATCAACACACGCCACTTGCAACACTAACCAGTATCATTAATATTATAAAATAGACACTGAAAGAATAAACACTAACAGTAATTTAACTAATTAATAGATTTCTCTAAATAGAATAGTTTGACTAAAATGTGTTTTCAGTATTTGAATACAGGAAGGAGGGATCGGCGACAAAGAGGGCTCGGAACTGAAGGCTTACAATGGGAAGAGAGAAAAAAAAATATGCACATTTTGTGAATACTTAATATTAGACCAATAACACAAAAACAGAGTTATTTATTTCTCGTCCATGACACCGAAGAAGTAAAAATCTTGTACAGAATACAGAACTTCACTTATGACCGATATAAGGGTGCTTAAATCTATGAAATCCCGAAATCGAAATAAATGTTTTCCCAAATTAAACTGCCGTCTTTTTCATTTTATTCTTCTTCAAATTGAGATATTTCAATTAAATAATTATAATTAAATACAAATATAATTAAGGAAAATTGGGTATGAACTGTTTCCCGTTATCTTTTTGAACTCACACGCCATGTGAGGATTACTACCGGGTGAGCTCAACTCTTACCTAACATACCAACCTTAGTGTTGATTACTATGTTTTCATTAATTATAAATTTATTGCTAAAAATGCAACATCGAAAGAGCAAATTAAATGGTGAAAGTCAAATGCTTCATCAGTGTTTTGTAATTTTTCAATATTTGCAAATTTTTTTCATCCCTGAAAACCATGGATCAAATAATGTAATCAAATATGTAATCAATAATGTAATCAAACAATCACAGTAATCAAACCGAAGGTTGTTTTAGTAAGTGAGAGTAGAGCTCACCCAGTACTAAGCCCAACGGCATGTGAAATTCTCACAAGGGTATGGTTAGTTCCTTTCCCTGTGGGCCCCGCGAGTTCGGTCCTACTGGACCATGAGCTTTTTACCATGTGTCGAACCCACTTCGACATGTTGCCAAGAGGCATCACCGGGAATCGAAACCGGGCCTTCCGGTTAGCTGCTCAGCGCTCTACCTACTCGACTACCGCGCCACCTGGCCGAGACTAATGGATTAAAATTAAATTAAAACAGAACTAAATCCATTTTAATCGGTAGCAAAAACATATCATCTCAGGTCAAGATTCATCAAATCCTCGCTATCTTTGCTAAAAATAAACTTGTTTTTTACAAAGAAAATGCAAAAATCTTGAGTAGATACTTATAAAAATCTAAACAGGAAAGTTCGCAGCCAAAATAGCATGAGAAAATTCTATAGAACGCTCCAATAGATAAATAAAGTAAGAACTTTTTTGCCCATGATTGTACGTAAAAATGTTGTTACTGCTATTAGTTTTCCTCACTTTGATTACTGTTGGAGCGTGTTCAGCAATGCAGATGAAGAAACTAACCTTATGCTTCAGAAAACATCGAAACGGTGAAACCATGTAACATACTCATACAAAAAACTTTAATGGCTCAAAGTAAGAGAAAGAGGGCTTATATATATGCCTTTTGTTACAACTTTTAAGACTTTTAAGGCAGCCTGCCCCCCATACATCCTCAAGTTACTCATTTTCAAGAAATAGTTACATTCATGGCCGAGGTCCTAGATCCCATCATTCGACTAACAAATTCCGCAGCAGCATTCTGGAATATACTATAAAAGTTTCACGTCTACGATCTTATTACCGCGGAATTCACTACCGAATACCTTTGAAGTCATGCCTTAAATGCCAGACCATTACTAATTTTAAAATAAAATTATTTGAAGCCATTTTATCTGAAATAGCAAGAAATGTGTCAAGTATTTAAAAAATCACAGTAGTCATACCGGAAGGATCGTTTGGTAGATGAGGGTAGAGCTCACCCAGTCTAAGGCCAACGGCAGGTGAATGCACACATCAGAGTGGGGGGCCAGGTATGTTCTAAATTAAAATTAACTGGTAATCGGTTTATAAAGGGATTAGTATATCACTAGATTATTCTCTGACACAAGTGAAACAAACTCTTTTGAAAACATTTACTACAAGTAATCGATAAAATCGCGATTGATTTATGCTAGATGAATTTCTTGGATTTTCCGCGTATTAATTGGAATTTTACCAAAGTTTTTTTCACCTTCACTTATCACAACGTCGGTGTGTAAACTTTTTCGAAACCTGAAGAAGTGAACAGCGTAGGAGAAGAAACGCGAGTCGCGGAAAAATATAGTTATATAAAGAAAAATATAAAAAATTATACTAAAATTTTAGGTACAAAATGTTCAACTAACTCCCTATTTTATGGATATTGTGGTAGGTAGTATGTTACAATCTGATTTTCTCTGCCACAAATTAAATCAACAATAATCAAAGCAAAATAAGTAGGTTCAAATGGAATACCGTTTATTAATACAAAAAATAGCTCCAAAACCTAGTCCAAAAGCGGTCCCTACCGGAGTCAATAGTCGGCAAAGCATCCTTACTTATAACAAATCTGCAAATTACAATTACTGTATTTAACCATACAAGATATCAGGAGAAATGGAGGTAATTTCAACTTATTCCAAATACCAGTGTCTTCAGATTGGTTTATCCAAAAATCCTGACAATATTTAGCTTCTTTCAATGAATCAGCAGAATTCAGAGCATCTTTTCCTGATTTTGTTGGTGTAAAACCACGAAAATTCTCAAAACCTAAGGATATAACTATAAAATAAGCTTTAATTTCTCAATTTTTAGGGATAGTTTCATAACCTCTGGTTAACAAAGCATTAAGTGCCTTCGTTATATATAATTTGAATTATCGCATTGCATATGATTTGAAAGTTTTCGGCTCAACTTTGGGTAATTTCATTTGAAAGAATTCAAATAGCACTTTGAAAAGTTCACACGATTAATTAAACTTTTAACGCACAGTTTTCATCCTCAGGTAGGAAAAACCCCTAACCTTGGAAACCGGGAATACCGAGAAATTGTGTAAATTTCAAATGATTTTTTTTAAATCAAATATATACATAACACAGTAAACAATTTGGAATAATGTTTTTGTTCGCAGCTAGAAAAGAATGCCAAAAATACCTCTGGAAATACTTCACTCTTAAATCGGTGAGTCATTTCGGAGCATTTTAAAAGACCTTTCAGAAGTCAATTAGGCCGAGAGCATTGCATTCCTCCCGAAGATTCACCCAGAATCCCATGGGACTTAGACTGAGAAGAGTATCAGTTCAAGTTTTCCGAATCAGATTGATTTCTCCGAGAGGCGGCCGATCGGAGAGAGAGGCGACGGAATAGGATAGCAAAAGGGTGGAGGGAATAATAGAGTGAGCTTTTATAGGGGGTGGGGGGGGGAGATAAGCGAGCAAAAGGGAAGGGAGTTAGAAGAGTGGAACCTACTCGAAGGACCCCTCCAGTACCTATAGGGGGGGGGACGGTTGAAGGAAGGAGACATAGCCTGGCGCCGTCTCCATCTCCGCAGTCTCCTGTCCAAACACTTGCGCAGGAGATGCTACTTCCCTCACTCTCTCAGACTCTCCCCTTCCTCCTCCCATTCTTCTCTTTTCCTTAAAAAAATCTCCTTACGAAACTCCCTTAAGCCTTCGAACACCGCGAGCTCCCATTTTAATACCGTTTACATTAACTTTCCAATGTCTTAATAACAACAGAATTAACATAATAAAGCTCAACTGGAAATTTTGGTGTGCCCAGAACAAGCCCGTTAGCTCAGAGAGTGAGGGTTCGACTCCTGTGACGAGAATTGACCTCGTGTGCATACTCCGGAAATTTGTTCCTGGAAAAACCTGATGACATGCACCCGGGTGGTTATCAATGATAATTTTGGTTCTATGGTCACCATTCAAAGAGGAAAAAATAGGAAATCAGAAATATTCACTAGGCACCATATCTTTCTTCAAAATCCTGCACAAAGAATAGGGTCTGATCTGAGAATCTGATCTGATCCGAGAATCTGATCGGCTTGGTTTTTAATTTTTTTTACCAGAAGCACCAATATGAGCTCGTCCATGTGCTGCCTTGCATTATTAACGGAATCTTAGTCATCTTTTTTTCTAGATCTTTATAATTACGAAACCAGCTAAATTAACGAACGTGAGGGTAACCAGCCTAATAAAAAACCGTTCACCTTGGGGAGTCGTCATTGCCCTTCAAGATAGCTTAAATCTGTACCCATGATCACCCTAAAATCTCTCAAAAAGCAAGTATATAGTAGGGGGACTTCAATTAACGCAGCACAAGGGTGACAAATTTACTCTATAACAGATACGATATTGTTTCACGTTAATTAACATATCTATATTACCGTACGCTATAAATAACTCTCACGTTTTTTTCCGTGTACTTTAATAGACACTATTGCAAATCAATATATACATACCTAAGATCATTGAAACACAAGATATCTAATGACAAGAATAAAGCACTGAAGGAAGAGAATAATGGTTTTTTAATAATGGTTAAGGCTAAGGAAAATGAATATGTCTAACTATTAATACATTATTTTAATAGACTTGCGAGTCTACATTACCCATGGGAAAATTTAAAATGTGTTGTCTATATTAATATAGAAAAAATATCGTTTGGTAAAATTATATTTGAAACAAGATGCCACGCTCCTGTGGTTTTCACATATTATCATTTTGGGCTTGGAAATATTCATTCATCAATAAAGAGATTATTTCCCACCTGCGGATGATAATTCCGTGAAAAATAACGGAAAGGTTTTGTTACAGTCAATTCGGTGGAGATTATCATTCTTCACCCTCTACAGCGCAGTCCAACCGGAATGAAAACAGAAACTTTTTGCGTGTGTATCGGCCAGTTTCTTCCAAGATTTTTCATCATTAACTGAAACAAATTTGGAGCGATTAATGCCCCTGACTAAGGCATTTTGCTAATGCAGAAGATGCGTAACACCATAAAGCAAGAATGTGGTTTAAACCATGTCTGAGTAAGGGTTATCACGCAGAGCTCAGAATAAGAATAAAGCATAATGCGCAAGGATATCCAAGGCAAAATCGTAATGCCTGAAAACGTTTGGAAGAAATGGTTGTCGAGGAATGAGAAATGAAGATTAATAGTCTCCGTGAAAAAGAGGCGTTCGGAAGAAAGAGAGATGATGCCTGGTAGAATAAGAAAGCGAAAGATAGGCAATGTGGATCCAAAAAAAAGGACTCGTCTAAGAGGTTGATTGCACAACGAGATAAGGAAGCTCGGAATATATCAAAGCCCTACAATATGCCTCTCAGTCTCGACCGAAATCGCTTCAACGCTGAGACGGTAGAACTTTCCCTTTCTGGACTGCCGAGTATCCTTGACTCAATTGAGCCACCGCTTGGGTCGACAACTCACCGAAGGAATGGAGCCCGGCAAGCATACAGCGCGGCAGGCGCCTCTAGTAAGGCTTGACGACAGAGAGTGGGAGAGCGATAGTTTCGTGAGTCGCTATTGGTAGTATTAATTTGTCACCTGTTATGTTGGAGCGAAGGTATGGAATATGCGTTTTTCTCAGAGATAATTTTGTTTCACCACTTATAAAACTCTCTTTCAGCTGCATTTATAAGCTGCTCATAATTATACTCAGAAATATGCGTAGCATGTAGTTAATATTTTAACTAAAAGTGTGAAATGTGAAATATTTGGCTTTTCCTGAAGTCAAAGTTTCATTAAAACACTGTTTTAATTAAAAATGGAAATTATTTCTACAAATAAATTCGGTGGGAAAAAAACATTTTCAAAGAAACTCTTCTATTACAGAATTGAAGAAAACACCATCAAATGCCATTGGCATTTTTCATAAAAAGCTAATATTGGTTAGGGTATATTTTTATGGTATTTTAACTAAATAACTTAAATAAAATCGGTCTTTTGTGTTTTCCATAAACTTCCCGTCCGAATAAATAAAAATCGAGCTAAAGAAAAAATTAGCTGAGAATTCAAACAAATTTAGTTTTCCATGAGTTCTATCGTCAGCTTCCACTTCACTTTATTTTACATTTAGAGTGGTTTCAGGCAGAATTAGGACCTATTATGATTATATCACCCTAAAATATACCATATGCATGCATGCAGAATGAAAAAGAACCGTGAAAGAAACAAAGGGAAGAATCCGAATTGTTCCATGGCAAAGAAGATGATAAGAAAACGAGGAGTATATACGTATAATAAAATATATCATTGCGATTTTGAACAAATATCAACAGCACTGAACAAACTCACAGAAAAGTTTGGCACTGATTTCTTTTCGCGACGGTTTTTTTGAACGCTGATCGAATTTTACCCTTTGGAACACGGGGACGGAGAAAAAAAAACCAATGCGCAGGCAAGACGGAGATATGGACGGGATATGTGGAGAAATGCATTCGAGTCGGGCGAGTACTACATTCCACCGGCGATTGTCCTTGACCGACCGGATATCGGTAGGTGAAGGATCGCGCGATCGCATGGGAGAAAAGGTGAGTCTCCGTTGCCCTATTCCCACCAGAGGCCGAGGTTAATCAAAACCGAACACTCGAATCCGGTAGAGTGTAGGAGACGTCTTACAGTACCCTAAAATGCACCATTTGCATTCAGAATGCTAAAGCGCGAAATACCGAGAAAGAAATAAAGGAAAGAATCCGAATCCGAAAAAGAGCCGATGGCTCTGGCTGAAGAAATATCAAATGAAATCTACCAGTGGCAAATAGTATGAAAGGGATCCGTGTACATTAAATGGTAAAAATGATCACAGAAAATTTGATACTGCCGCCGAAGACGAAGTGTGGGTGCATGTTCCTTGTGAATCGTTTGTGCGAATTGTTTCACTTACAGGTATATTAGCATGTTTATTTCACCTAATTATTATTTTTTTAAATCTAGGTATATTTGTGTCTCCCTATAAAAGAAAGAGGGGAAAGATTGAATGCATGGAAAACCAATCAGATTTTCGTGTGCGGTAATTAGCTCACCGCTCTACCCACTAGATTATCGAGCCTCTGGTACACAATATCAGAAATAATCTGAAAGTGTAAAATGACTTAATGCCTAGTAGAAGATGAACGGATTACCTGTATGCACTTCAATAAGGCTGAGAAGTACGTGGATGGCTAGTCCCGTAAGGTTAATGTTCCGCCGAAAGGGGAATGCCCAAGGAAAGGGGGAAAAAAATGCCACATCATACTCATAAAATTTTTCCGGAAATTTATGATCATCGAGATAATTAATCAAATTATCAATCATAGCATTATTCAATTAGGTATGTCTTTTAAAGCATTGAAAGAGAGGCCTATTAAAACCTATTCTCATGGAGATATTCAACACATTTTACTGTCGTACCAATTAGATGAAATTATACATGCCACTCTCTTAACGAACTAGCCATACACGTATATTCAACCGAAAGGAACTAAATAGTCAGTACTTATGGGAAAACTACCATAGAGTTATCAAATCCGTTCCAATCAATATCAAATCAAAATTATTCACAAGCGTTTAAATTAACTGATCTTTACACTCTATTTCTGGCTTAATACATCCATTTAACGACAGAAACTTCCCATCGTTTCACAAGAGAGAAGAAAGAGAGTGGGCAAATTTAAATAATCTCTTTGTATGATGAAGGACCTGAAAGTATAAACGATAAAATCAAAACGGTTGCTCTTCAAAGCAATGCGATTTGTTCAAGCTTTCTTCCGTAGGCGCGCAGTCGGTCTTAATTAACTGCATCTCTGTGATCGAAAACAATTATCATAATATTTTGGTAAACAGCAACCTCAAAATGTTTTCCAAGTAACAGAAAAGGGACGCTTCCATAAAAATTATTGTACCGCTAAAGTAGGATATTTAAAATTTAATCATCTTGAATGTTGTTTACAATTCCCAAACGATGTCATTTATTTGTGTAAATTGTCCATTATGCAATCGAAACTACAGTATAGCGAAAAAATGGAAACTTTAAGAAAGATTTTTTAGAGCACCAATACATCAAAGGCTTGAGTTACATTGAATATAGGTCTCAGTGAGTATGCCATGAACTAAAGAGGTAAATAATAGGGCTATGATTTATGCTTCGAAGAAACAGGATAAGAATCCTCACGAAGAAAATAAATCACACACATTTGTCATTTATTATCGTTTAGTAGATTTATGTGGTGAGTATGAAAACTGAATGCACTGCGGAAAATATTTCCCTAATTGTCTGCTGTTACCAGCCTCCAGTAGGAGATTTTCCGAACTAAAGTTTGTATTATTAGTTATTAATCATGAGGTAAAGTAGGTTAACCAGTCGTTCATAATTAAACACGAATAGAAAATTAATTTTATAATGAGTTTCCCGAAAAGTAAGCAAATTACTCAATTTCACGCATTTTACCAATCAAATTTTTCCTGCAATAAAGTAAGGAAAAAATCCTAATGAAAGAAATTACTTGCCGTAATATATGTGTCAAAATTTTACTTTCAGAGATTTTTATTAAAAATGTATATTCCACAAAAGTATTCCTTTAAACATCACTCTTCTTATTTGAAAATAAGTTGAAATCAATGACATAAAAGACTAATGCCGAAATTACGACACGTAAATTCTATAAAAAGGAAATGTTATCAATGTATCCTATATTATTGATATGCTCCAAGTCCAAGCCTTACAACCCTCCTTAGCACCAATTAATAAATTTTCTGGCCAACAGAGAGACAATTTGAGGATTATTCCCTGGACTCCCTAAATCTAATCACTCACAAATATGTTATCATGAATACATAAACTATTTTACATACATATTTTGATGAAGGTGGCTAACCCCACCGAAAATGTTAGACATATAAGAGTTGTTTTTTGTTTTCTATCGTTATTCCTTGTGGTGACACCATTCGACTAAAAAACTGTATTCATCACCATTTATGCGAGTAACTGAGAGTACAAAAAAGGTACGTCTGTATGCATTTGGTATGTAACACTTGCGCAAGTCGTTTAGACCATCTACTTTTAACACAGCGTGAATGAAAAATGGTGATCTAAACACCGTATTTTTTTCAAAGGCATATATTATATTCAAATGACATCTGCGAGTACTTGAAAATGTTCGGAGAGTTAGATATTCAAACGATTAAATACGATTCATATTGTTCACATTCTTTGAAAAAATACAAAAACGTACTCATCGTTGAGAAAATATAGTACCATATTTTGAATTTTTGCCCATGTTCCAAGCTAGTAATTCTGTAAATGGAGGAATTGACACTAAAAAAAGAATCAGTAAACAATAGATAATTTAAGTACCAATATACGCATGAAGATGTATATTGAAATACCCTGTACTTTTTTCATATGTAGAATAGACACCGATCGCATATAGCATATATCAAAAAAATAACGCATAAATTCGTAGGATAGGTACATTTTTGACACCGGAGTCATCAGATAGCTACATTTATTAACACTACAATAGGGATTATCTTGTTCATAGAATCTTTTTTATATTTTTCACTTCCCTGTTTTACACTTTTCAACTATACCTTCTTCTTAAATTACCTGCTGCCCAGATTCCTTATGCAATTCTATTTCTGAAAGAGAATTTCAATTTAGCCATATGCTGCGCATATATAAATTCTCCTTCCACGCAATAGAATGCAAAATTAGGCACACATGATACTGAAATGTTCGCCAAAGGGAAACTCACGTCGCGATTGCCTTCGAATATGTATGATGTCCCCCATCAAGGGATGAGGGCCGGGACGCACCGTGGCGCCGGTCTCCGTGGCCCTTGTGGGCGAGCCCCCCTCTGACGTCGTGCGGCTTAGAGAAAGAGGGAGGAGACCTTTTCGACATTTCTCGGCGGAGGAATTCCCGATCTCACCACGGCGCACGTAGAGAGGTAGGTCGCACGCGCGTAACCCAGTTCTGCCCAGCAGACGCCGTCGGAGGGGCCCGGGGAGAGAGGGACCCGCTCCCCCGTAGGTTGGACGGGGCAGGAGGCGATCATTCTTTCAGGGAGGGTCGAAGAGGGGGTGGGGTCATGTGGGGAAGCGGCGCTGACTGGGTGAAGTTGGGTCTGGGGGGGNGGGGGGGGGGGGGGGGGGTGGATGAAGGCGGGATAGGAGGAGGCGACGGGGGAGGAATTATCGCCCGTCCTCCGATGCGAAGGGAGGGAGAGAGGGGGTGGGGTCGCTTGGACGGACAGACGGGCAACAGACTGGAAAAGGCATCGGCCGAAATGCTCTCCAACTCTCGCCCTTTCTCTCTCTCTCCATCTCCAGTTCCACGTCCTGCCTCTCTGGGAACGAAAATATTCGGGAGCTGTGGCTCTCGCGTTACACCATGCTCCACCGTCCCCCACGATATCCCCCAGTTTCATAAGAGAGACGCCGGCTCGTCCTCCTCCACGAACCCGCGTCATTTTTTTTCCATCTCCGACGCAAAGCAAGTATAGCGAAGACTAACCTTCGCCATCTTTTATGGCAGCCATTAACGTTTACGACATTTTTTCCACAGAAATATAAATATTTTATCCCCAAATAATGCCGTATCGCGAGCACAAATTTTTGATGGGTCTCTTTTAGTCCTCGTCGTCCATAATTTTCTTTTTCTTCAAATTTTTACGCGTCACGGATGCCACAAAATATTGCTTCTTGGAGGAAAAAAAATGTGTGCGTATTTAGTCAGAGGGTTCAGCAGGGATCAACTGCTTTTCTAGGAATCAAAAATATTATAATAGAGGGGTATTTTTTTTTAAATTTACCATAATGTAAAGGGTGGAACCATATAGTGTCATGATAAATAAAGATACTGTTATTTAAATGGGTGCATCCAAAAATATCAATGAAAGATATAACTCTATCCATTACGTATTTTCAATATCGCAAGCTACTAGAAAACAAATTTCACTTCCTAACTCTCAATATAAAATTTTAATGTACCTGTGAGATCAGTATTATCATTTTTTACATAAATATATTTCTTCAGCAGTGCGCAATGTGACATTAAATGTTTGAATAGGGAATACACTAATATCACCCTCCCATGAACGACAGTTTCCATGCGATATTAAGAGGGAAGTTAGCAGAGAAAACATTTAAAATTCAAAATGAGTTTAAATATCATTTGAGAACTTCAAATTATAATTTTATAACTTTCTAAAGAGTTGGCGGTGTAGCCAGGGGGGAGGGATAATTAAATTAAAGACACCAAAAATTTACTCACACAAGGATTGTTTACTTATTGAAGCACTACTGCTAATTTCATGCAAATTGCAATTAATTTTTGCTAAGAAAAATCCAAACAAAAGGAAAGCTGATATATATATATATATATATATATGAAGTTTAAAACTTTAAATAGAAAAA
>LYUA01000950.1:12738-29467 GCA_002093875.1 Calopteryx splendens | reverse complement strand
TTTTTCAGTTACTCCAATACGAAAATAATATTATTGTTAATTTGTAACTTCATAATCTTATAAATTTGCATGAATTCGGGGAAAAAAATCAAAACTTAACTACACTCATTCATTATTATCGGGTTCTTTGTCATAGGTACTCAGAAAAACAATAAAATTTACGAGACAAATTTTCCCTGAATACTCATTCCACCGAAACTTAATACCTAAAAAAATCATCAGACTCATAAATTGGACATCAACGACAAAATCTTTTCTTACTACACAAAAACCACGTCCTTGCAATTTCTGCTGAAGTTAAAATGGGGCTTTTTTATTATGATTACACGTTCGTCAGTTCAGCTTGTAAGCAATACCATAAAGCTTTAACACCAAAATAGCAAAGAAAAGAGTAAATAGAATTTATTTATAATTTATTAACAGGAAAGAAGGAAAATCGATACAGTGACGATGATTTGAATGAGATGTAGGATTGGTAAAAATTTATTCTCAAATTAATCCGAGGGAAAATTGATAGGTATAATCTCCGATCATTTTGGATATATTAGAGCTTTCAAACATATTAAAGTTCTCCAACAAATTAAACCGATAAATATTGTCCTAAATATATTTTAATAGAGACAAAACAAGTTGTAAACAATAGAGTAATAATGCAGAATTAAGGAATTATTGAAGTTATATACAGCCCTTCCACCAGTAAGCAATATTTTCGCGTTTCTTAGGTTCATTTACGTGCCTTAGTTTTTCCAGCTTATTTCTTTACTTTTGAAAGAAAAAAAATTAGTCATCTAATTTTTTCCAAAACCATAAGTAAAGAAATAAGGAGGATAAACGATGGCACAGCAAAGAAACTCATGGATGAGGTGAACGCGCAAATAATGTTTGCCCGAGCAACGGCTGGGGAGATGCATGAGAAGAGGATGAGAGAATAAGGGTGAGGGAGGAAAGTCAAGAAAATGGAGAGTGCTGACGTAATACCCTCCATTAACAGCGCCGACGAATGCAACTCTCGTGGGAGTGGTTCTATTCACGGCATCCAGCCGGATGCATGCAGGCTGACGTATTAACACCATTACTTCTCTGGGAACCTACGCCTCACGATATTCTTTTTCTGATCCCTTCTTCGCCCCTTTTTCAGTAAAGCTGTTCAATTCCATCAACAAACCTCGTCTTAACTGAGTGCATACGGAGTAAGATTTTCGGATGGCCATTTTATTTTTGAGATTCATCAAAGAAACAGGTACATAACGCTACCCCATAAGAGAGAATTAGGGTAGAAAGGTGTTTCCAGTGACATCACACGGAAAGCGCCAAATATTTACACGTTAAAAATAAAAAATTCAAACATTTTAGATAATAGAAAGGGATGAAAAACCACTTTCCAAAATTATTCCCCAAGCTTCAGACTTTAATAGTTTATTTTAACTATACGAACAAATTTGGGTTATCAGCCCTCAATACAATATGCATTTCTTTCTACAGGGCAGTAAGTAATCACTTTAATGGGATGGCACTGGGATAAAAAATTAAGTGTATTTCTGCCCGTATTGGCTCCATGCCGGCACCGATAGTGATAGTGTAATTGACTCATAAAGAATTGAGTTTGCGCATGCCCAATGCTCGGAATAGAATATAAGACAATAATATGAAGTATTGAGAAAGGAAAATAAGTGATATTGCAGCCTTTGTTTTAAGTTATTTTTATATAGGGCCCTCGTGGTCTGTGAAAAGAAAGCAACATACAACAGACAAAAAAAACTTTCTCTGTATTCACGAATTTTATAATATGAAGTATGTCACAAAACCACTCAACAACACAAAGTGGGTATAAAACCACGCCACGTTTTGGGTCTCTGAAATATCACCAACGTGCGTACCGAACGAATGTAAAACCGGCCACGGTTATCAACCCGATTAGTTGTCTAAAATCAGAAAAACAGTTATTTTATGACCACTATAGGTTAATTAACTATACATAACGCACAGCAAAGCTTTCCTTAACAGGATTAATTAATATTAATTAAAATTAAAATAAATTAATTTTAAAAAATCTACCTGCATAAACTATTAATCAATAAAGTTTGTATTGACTTTATTGAGGTTAAAATCATGCAAAATAAGTTGGTGATATAGGTTTAGGATTAATTGAAACGAATCATTAAATGACTATTACATATTACTTACATTAATTGTAAGGTAAGTTTTCTTGCACACTGGGCACAGGGTGTATTTTTGCTCACAATATTAATAAAAACACATAAATCTATTATGTATCAATAACATTTCAAAGCCTAGAATATCTAAAAATAATGCTCAAAAGAATGTCCTCAACAGAATTAATGGTAAAAATATATCATAAAAAAGAGCAGCTTTTTCTTAATGCATCAGTTAGGTTTACTGGTATATTTTAAGTCGGATCTCATTACTTCCAGTTACAGTGTATCTCAGCATATGTATGAGTTAGTTAGTGTTAACCCACAATAGAGAATCGAAAACATTTTGCTAGAGATTCAACTCAAAGGTTATGCAAATGCAGCTAGTTACTCTGAAGAGAAATAGAATCAGCTCCAAATAAATAATGCCAAATAAATGCCAATTATGCATGTATTCGATAAAAAAATTAAGCTACGTAAATAAAAAATACGGCTTTGTAACTACATATGTAATTTTGCAATGGAAGCCAAGTTGCGATCATAGAAATATGTTCTTTTATAGACAAATACTAGATATTTAAAAAAGAAGAGTCTAAAATATGTTATAATATTTCCAGGCATCGGATAAAATTAGAAAGTCGATACGTACTTCTTGTACAATGCCGCCTGTTACCTTAAAATAAGGGTACTTCAAAGATAACGGTAGTTACCTTAAAACGTATGTCCATAATGCTTTTATATTTTACTTATCCGCTTTATCAATGCAATGCGACTTTTTAAGTGATAAGATAATCTTGTATAGTAAGTTAAATGAAAATAAAACTATGAATAATCGTGCAAAACCGGGGTTCTTAACAAGATTAATTGCGCCATGTATAGTCCCAATTAGGAAATATTTCTCTAATATATTTATTGCTCGCAGATTATTTATTTCAAGAGCATTTTCAATTTTTTGCACAGATATTAAACTCTTGTGGAAGGTCTTTTTGAAAAATGTATTTAATGGCCCTATAAATATAAAAAATAGGTCCAACGAATATAAACAGCTACCTTTAAAGCAATGATACCGGCTACACTTCAAAGATTTTATTGAATTTATTGAGATTAAAATGCAGAAGATATGAATTTCCAAAGGATTAATAGGTATCCACGCATTCCTAAGGGTATCCCCGTATCCCCATCCACTCCCACACACTAACAACCACAGAGGAAATGATATTAAAACGTCGGGGACCAGTTCATTAACTCATTTTAGTACGTTTTCACTTGACAGTACATCTGAATTGCATAGAACATTACGTATTTAAAAACACCAATAACAGTAATTGATTATTATAAATGCATAAACGTTATCTTGAAGACACAAAATAGAAAATGAACATATTTATGAATACAATATTACAAAGGTACCATCAATCTATTTAATAAATCTATCCTAAGATCATTTTTTACGTATATTGCGATAAAAATAGGAATACACAAAGCCATATAAAAACTCTTAAAAAAGTCAATTGCTGCAAGCCAATTTTATTTTAAAATAAGGAATAACTTTAAGTACGGAAGTTTATTTTTACGAATTCCATGGAAATACTAAGGATGCAGGCCAACGAAAATTGACTTGAAGCCACGTGTGAAACCATTAAAAAAAATATACTTGAAAATTCCCCTTCAATATTTCCATTTTACCGGTACAGCATCTCCCATATAATTTTTTTTAGAACTGACAATGTCTCATATTTGCCTCACCGATATTTACTAAGAATAAGATAGTAAATCCAGCATTTCAGGAAAAGGTCATCCTATTCTCCATTCTTTCTGATTCCTGAGATTCCCCGCTAACAAACATGCCGGTTGATTAACTAGTAAAATAAAATTTCAAGACATAGTGATTGGTTAAAATGCTTAGTAAATATCTGCAAAAATGTTTAATAAGAGAAAAGAATAAATGATGAGTTAATTTTTACTGTTCGATGCCTTCTATACCATTAAACGTCATCCTTCAAATGGCATATGCATTATTCCATCATTTCTGTATAATATAGTTAACGTTCCACCTGTAATCACAACATGAAATCATTTTTCAAATCAACTCAGAAAATTCCATATTTTTTAGGAGGTTGAAATTTTCAACCTCCTAATTCTGCAACTTTTCCTTAGCCTAAAAATATTACAAAATTATTGTTGGCACGATGTTTCTAAAAGCATCCATTTCAACTACCACTGATAGGGTGGTACAAATTCTGAGGAATTAAAACGTGCATTTAAATAAAGGTGATGCAAAAAGTCTAACAAAAAATGGAATGTATGAGCAGTGGAAAGTGTAATAAAAATAATCTCTCTGACGAAGAGGAAAGTTTTGATTTGGTAAAATTGATATGAAACAGATAAATTGGAAAAATGTAATTTCCAAAAATACGACAAAGAAATAAATTAACAGTTCCTAGTAGCTGAGAGGGGTTTCTTTGCTGGACCATCGCCGTCTTACCAGTTAGCATCTGAAGGTCTGAAGTGTACTATTTCGGATATGAAGACGCCGACTAGACGATGGATATTTCTACCTGCCGAAATCCCTGAAATTACCTCACCAAGGTCATATAGAAAGAACATAGACATCTTAAGTTTTAAATATTAATATACTCTCCAAGGAAAATAGGGTTAAATTATTGAAATTTAACTCACATTACAGTCAAGGGCATTTATTGTCAATACTGTAAAATAAACACTGATATATCCGTATCTGTACAGCGAGATTTGCGATTCTCACTTAAAGTATTCATGGATGGAAGAGTTAGAAGATGAAACACCTTTCGGAAGAAAATAAAGCAAAACAAAAATCGGAGGTAAACTGAAATGAAACGCCTCTTCGAAGGCGGCCAGGTAACGCTCTAGCATTCTATCTCAGAGGTCGCTAGTTCTATGCCCGCCTAGATTGATATCCTCAAACTAGGGTGTTTTTGACTATCTTTGCTGTTAAATATTGTTTCATCGACCCATGATTAGGGAAACGTAGCTATTAAGGCTGTTGCTAATTAATTTCCTTATGGTAGATTTTTTGCTTGTGTTTGCATATTCCCTATCAGAATCATAGTGTCAACAGAATTAGAAATGAGGTTTAATGAAAAACCCACCACAATAAGTTTGAAACAGGATGAACGTTAAGATTTTTAACCTTCAGCAAACGAGAAAATGGAAATATTAAACAGAAAATGGGAGAAAACCAAAAATAATTATTTTAAAACATGTCCCTACTTCTACAAAAGACAATAAAGAATATATCAATCATAAATTTTTATTTTCAGTTCCTATATTTAAAAGTACTTTTTCCTTTGCCGATTGATATGGGGTGGGGAATTCTTAATAGATGCTATGAATTCCTTCATCTAATAATATACAAAAATGAAAAACGGTAAATTAATAATCTCAATCTATGAAATTATTTCATTAAAAGTATTTTAGTAAAAAAATTTCAATAATCCACTAAATGAACTTGAAAATAATAAAATCAAATAAAAGGGGATGAAACGTACACGAGGGCATGAAAAGGGGGCATTTAAGGTTGCCTAGGATATCCAGGCGCCAATGGACCCCCTGAATAGCACGAATAAAACAAAAACGTTTGAAGAGTCGAACTCGGGCTAGATGGGGAACAAGGTAAGAGGGTAAACGAGGTAAGGAAACGACAGTGATTGCGGTTTTTTGGCATGAAAGGGGTCGGAGAAACTTTGGGATCGTCTAGAATGGGGAGAGAAAGCACTATTACGGGATGGACGGGAGAAGGAGAGGTTAGGAGTAATGGAATGGAGGAGCCAAATGAGGCTGTGAGGCAATATTAACCCTGAGATTGGCAAAGTAAAGAACCAAGAAGAGAACTGATGGTGGCGAGGGGGTTGGGGAAAGAAGAGGCGGTACGGTGGTGATAACGGGGAGGAATATGAGAATTGGAAACCACAGTGGCGGGGAAAAGTTGGGATGGGAGATGCAGTCAGAAAAATCAAATAAAAGTAGGCAAATATTTCAAAGGGACGTAGAGGGTTGGAAGAGGAGATTTAGTTTGTTTATCTCTTTCATTTTTTTTTGTTTGGGTAAGCTGGAAAAAACAGCGGGAGAGAAAAGCGGAAGATGGAAATCATTTTGACATAAGAAGAAGGAAATGAGGATAAATGATAAATATTATGGCTGAAACGAGAATAAATGACCGGAGGAAAAGAGGCGGAGGTATAAATAATTAAGGAGTGAAAACCTTAGGGGAAATAAATTACGGAGGAAATGTTGAACGGCATTAGCACTGAACATTGGAGGTTGTAATGATATCTGAATTAAATGAGCCCCACCACCTTAAGGGACTTCCCACTTTTGTTATATGTTTAGTAAATAATGCATACATATTTCACAACACTACACCCTTGAACTAGGCAAAAAACTGATCTTATGGAAAATAAATTTCATAGTCTATAAAATACACATTGCGACGCACATTGAGCCTTAGGTATCGCTATGAATTAAAAACTGAACTTGTATACGCAGAGATTAGTTTTTCAAAGGAAGGAATTCATATACAGTGCCTAGAATGTTTAAATTGTATATTAATATTATAATTAAGATAATAGTCATCAACTGGAGCACTTCTCTCATAGCGTGGATCCGAGTATTACCTTCTGTCTTCAAAGCAACAGAGAAAAGTATCATTACCGTAAGAACTTGCGCCCCAAAATGACACTAATAAATTTTATTTAAATCATTGCAGTATTATTACACAATAAAGGGAAAAATGATAAAGAAATAAGCGTAAGAGGTACCAAAACTGCTCACAACTCTTACTTCAGAGTTATAAAAGATTGTTATGAATTTAGTAATACACATATGTGCACGTAAAGCACTAGTCAACGGTATATTGATTTAGCCTCCCATTTCCGACCACTCAAAGGAAGATAATGGCAATGAAGGATATAGGCTCTTAAAAGAGAAAGGGAGAGAAGAAATGAGAAAATGCGAAAGCAAATGAAGAGAAAAAGAGAAAGCAAAGAGAAAAAGGAAAAGGAAAAGTGAAAGAGGGAAGTTTGAGCCCTTGGCGGTAGGAAGAAACGGGGAAAGTAGATAAGAGGAAATGGAGAGAGAGAGGGAGAGAGAGTGTGGTGATAATGAAGGAGAGACGCAGGGGTGGTAGTTTTTCCAGAAAAGGATCATGTGGCAATTACGCGGAGGGTATGAAGTGAATGGGACAGTGGAAACGGGTGGGTGATAATGCGATAGGTGGTTCGAGAGGACAAACGAGGAGTATGGCGGAATTCCCCCGGCGCAAGAAAAGATTCCCAAAGTTTTCCTGTAGGAAAGCAGAGAGAGAGACGCAGGGTATAAAATGAGTCGGAAAAAAAATTAACGGTAACCAGACACGCAGCCAGAGAGGTGCCAAGGGGACAATGGCCTCCACACGCCCAAAAATCCCCGACGATTATCAGGAATTTACAATGTATTTCATGAGCTGAAGAAGTAAAAAAAAGTTAACCAGTCAAGAAAAAGATCTCAAAGAGCTTGAAAAAGAATTATGCCTTGCCTCGTGGGGCTACAGAATGGTGACCAACTTTAGGGAGTACGTGGTACATTAGCACCTTGGAGGTAGGCGGCCAACCAACATTTGAACTCCTTCGATTGATCTTTGTTTGCGCTCCCGACCATAATACAACACCCTTCGACGAAAACCCTCCCACACATTTTAGCATTACTCGTACAAGAGTATAAATTAAGCTTCAATTTGTGATCCGAGGAATTCATCATGCATTATTTAAGGGGACCATGTATAAGTTCTTAATAAACGTTATTAGGTGTATTGAATTTGCATCTATTCCCACCAATATTTTTTACAATTTACTGTTAAAACCCATAGTGTCAAATTAAAAAAAAACTGGGGAAATGGATACAAAGTTTATTTAACCTAATATTCATAACTTCCACCAGGCAACGGTATTCTCTTTTGATCTTCGAAAGTAGTTTTTTTCTTATCATTGGAGTGTGGAATTTCAGTGTTCACCTTCTTTAAAACATGGAATATGGAAAGAAATTAAGGGGATGACTGAGAATAGAACCGAATGGATATCTGCGCCTTTGCTGCCCAGAAGCGAACTTTCTTCAACAATCGTATACTCTACTCCTTTGCCAAGTCGCTTTGAGTCAAGCCCAAAAGCAACTCCCGGCGGCACAAAACAATTGGAAAGGAGAAAAGTCGCTTGGACCTTATTTGCGTCAAATTTGCGTTGGTAATTGGAAAGCAGCCATACTGTCTGGAGATATATCAAAAGAAAATGTCATCGGTAAAATTCTCAACGCGCAGGAGCATTACGTGAAATATTACAGATGATGTCAAAAGAGACGAATAATAGATTTGCAAGTATAAAGAAATTAAAGGAAATAATAGGAGAGGAAGAAGGGTGAAAAATTATTGGTAATTTTATAAAATAGAAAATATTAATGAGGAAAAAAGGGAGATGGATCATCGCATCTAATATCTAAAAACGCATATTTAATTTGATAATATTTAAGTATTTTCTGAAGACTTGAAGGTCTAGAAACAGACCACAGAAAACAATCATCATTATTTTGAGATATTCTAGAATCGTAAGAGAATTATATGTTGATTTCCAAATGGCATGCTCATTCACTATCATTACTTATGTCTGGGATTAATTTCGCAATGGTTAATTTCACAGTTAAAATAAGGTTCGTCTTCTACTGAATAACTTGATGAATATTTCTGTACTAGAGAAATAAAAATGATGGTTCAACTTCAAATAGAAAGAAAGCGATAGAGTTACCTTACCATTGTAATTTTTCATATGAACAGAATTTTAACGAATGATTCATTTCATGGCTGGAAAATGTGGAAAATGTTATAATTTTCTAAACCTACAATTCATAAAATGGCGTGCATTAACCTACTTTATTATTTAATAGCACCACTCTTTGCACATTAATTTACCTTATTTACTTAATTTTCACTGTCTTCAATATTTCATTAACGTATAAAGTCTTTTTAATTCTGTATATTTGAATTTTCGCACCCAGAGTTGGGTTCTTCGGTATAAATGACACAACACTGGAAATTCTGAAAAAAAAATCCTGGAACAGCATAGCGTAAATTTAAAAACTAGGCCTTTAACTGAATCATAGCTCCATCTCGCACAGGCAGAAATTCTCAAGGCTCATCCGGTATAAGCTTTCACTGCCTTTGAAAACGGCTCCATGAGGCCACGCCCAACCCTTTCCCCCACCCCCAACCCCCAAAACCACCCACATCTCTTTGCTCCTCCTCTTTCTCTCTCTTCCCCTTCCCATCTCTCTATCTCTCTCTCTTCATACCCTTTCCCCTTACAAAAAGGAATTCTTAGTGGAGTATATGAAGGAATTTCGAGGTTAAGTGTCTCTTATTAAATTCGGAGGAATGGTAGAAAGTATTTCGAACGAGGAACGAATGAGGAGTATATCATGGGTTATTTTGGGAGAGACAATAATGAGAATTGAGATATATATATAATAGATTGGGAAATGAAAAACGGGAATAAAAGAGAGATGGACCGTAAAAAAATAAGACCAGAAGGAAGAAACCCTAATCGAAGAGGAAATATGGATATCCCTGAAGGAAAAATCAGTTCAAAACCCTGCTCCAGGGATGAGTTATTCCCGACGAATATCCGTAGAAATAATTAAAACCATAAGCCAAGTTCAAAAGATTATACCTAAACCGAACTCGAACTCAATGCTACTCAAAAGGTTGCAATCAATTATATTATGAACTCAAGGAAAGGTTTTCTCCCTAATACCAATTAATTATTGGTACTCACTATGACGATGAAGATTAATTATTGCTAAATTTTATGTAAAGAGAAACTCTTTTGCCAATGTAAATCACCAACTGGAGAAGTCATTTCGCAAATTTGGAGTATGCAGGGACGCCATGCCTAATACCCTCAAAGTTTGAGCACGATCGCAGTGATAGCGTACAAGATTCTACCATCGGCCTATATAAACTAAGGGTACTACCCTTATGAGCTTTCTCAGCAAACTTATTTTTTTACTATATGGAGCATTAAGGAGAGACGATTTATGTGGCCGAAACTACGGCACTACAGGCGTACCTGATCTAGAAAGAATATACCTTTAGCTAACAGCAAGAGTAAATTCGTAACCAGGGTATCGCGAAATCCAATTAAAAAATATTCTGAATTCTCCAGGTTTAGCCAAAATATTTAATTTTATATATACTATTAATATAATATTTACCAGATGTCGACGGCAGGCTATAGGCACATTAGTGCCTGCTGTGACTGATGGAACCTTCATTTATTACGTGTGGGTACCTCATTTTACTAAATTGAACTACCACGTATTCATCCGTATATCCTTTTAAGCAAAGCATGTTAATGAGTTATAAAGGTATTACAATACTATACATTTCAAAGCCAGTACATTAGAATATATTAAATTTCGGAATTTTCAGTAAAGATAACTACTGACTGATAAGTAAAGCTAAAATTGACCAGTTTGTAGGAAGGCTTGATCAAGATTTACCAGAAAAGGCTTTATTGAAAATTTTCATGTCTCACATTAAGAACATATTGCAAACAGTCCTTTAACTATATAGCAATATACTTGGCCAAGTTATCCCGATTATAGGATTTAATACTTGTTGGAAACATCCGTTTTGCAGCTGTTTTGCATCGAAATGTTGCATATTCAATATGCTTCAGGAAGTAGCATTAATAAATAAGGACGCAATGGGCGAAAGTACAAAACGAGAAATTATTCAGAAGTATAAAAGGGGGAATGACAGTATGGAGATTACACTGATTGTAAGAAGAGGTTCCAGTTTTTTTTGAGCAATCAAACTGAATACAGCGTTTTAGCTGGGTACATAATACTAGGAAAATCAGAGATTAAGTGCCTCATGGGGAAGGTCAAGGAAGTAATACATGGGGGCCAAGGCAAGTGGTAGGTGATAAAGAAAAGTTTACAGGGCGTGAAAAGAATTGGATTGGGAAGATATGAAAGGCTAGATTCATCCAATCAATTGAAATAATAATGAATTAACTCTTTCTGGACAGCAGATGAAGGTTCTGTAAGTCAATTTGCTTGATTTCTTGTGATGCTGAAGTTATATCCCATTGTGGATGCCCAAAATAAACGATTGAATATAGCATTAAACCAAAAAATTATCATAACTATCGTTCTTTGCAATGTATTAACGGTTAGGTGGAAAATATCAACCTCAGAATACGAAGGTGAAGTCAAAATATCATTAATGAATCACTGAAAAACTATTTTTTCCAAAACGTTCAACTCTCAAGCTCCGGAAATTTGGACTGGTCGACGAACTGGAGGTCGCTGCGCAAAATGTTTAGCAAAACTCAATTGAAAAATTTCTTTTGTGCTTGAAAAAGTGCTCTTCTTTGCGATTCCTCTATTTTTCGCAACTACCACATGGGTTATCAAAAGGTTATTTATTGAATTTCTTTTCACTCTGAAATAACTTACCTGTGTAACGCAAATTTTCATTACCTATATTTTGAAAATATGATGTCTCGTAATTTACGTTATCCTCATGCTAGTGAAAAGAAACGAAAATCAATTGCTGAAAATGTTGCAAACCCGCGCAGATAACCCGCCTGTTATAAGTACCTCCAAGCCAAGAATCCAATTCGCAACTTCCGGTTACCCAACTAGCCAGGTCATACCCGCTTTTACGCAACGGATGGAGTAACAGCAAAAATAGTTTCACCCATCGAAGACAGTCGGATTTATTTCTATTCAATTTACATACACCACCCACACTACACATCAATGTTTTGCTGCTTCCATGCTCACCACAATTTATCTTTCCTGATCATAGTTGTCTTTTCTTCGTCAAAAACCTATTCACGTATGTTACTCTGTTGAAAGAGTCCTTCCATCAAACTCTTACCGCCCGTTCTTAAATGATATACCTCTCTTTAGCAGGAGAAATATCCCATTTTTTGTTTGACCTTCGCACCGAAACACCTGTCTTCACTTATGCCCTCTATTTTTTCTCCTAGTCATTATCAACTTATAGCCTTGATGCACTTGGTACATTCTGTTTACATAATCATAAAGGTCTTCTCAGAAGGCAAGTGTTTTTCGAGATGCGAGAAGGAGTATGCATCCCCATTAACCTCAATTCTTTTCGCTCCAATTTCTTCAGTTTGTTTAGTCTCTTCTGCCTTGCATAAACTGAAAATTCTGGTGAGAATGTGCATCGATTTCTTATGTCTTTTTTTTTAGATTTATAGTTATTATTCTTCCAACTTCCATTGGCAATCAGCCGATTTGTTTCTTGAACATCAGTAGATAATTATTTCGCCGTTTTTAATTCAATCAAAGGTTTTCCAGTAATTTAAAATTCATCTCCCACTCGACACTGCCAAAGACCTTACCAAAGTCTGCGAATTCCACGCATAATACCTTTTTGATGCGCTTCTCTTTACTTGTATCCTGAGTCAATGTCTGTCCTCCATCATTTTTGTATTGTTACTGAATTTAAATCGGTTTTTCGACATGCTCCTAAATCTTCCGCCTATTTTTCGGCTAATTATTTCTGTTGGTATTTCAGATGTCCATAACACCAGCTCTAGGTGAAAATTTTTTTTGTATGACAACATTATAATTTTTTTTAAGTGCGCTGGCTATTTTCCAATGTCTTCATTTATTAAAAATACGACGTCCTTATTTTTACCTATTAGTGCATTAGAATTTATCCGTTCATTGTGACCGCTCCATACGCCATGCCCTTCAAGTATTAATTTTTCTACATAGTTTTCTTTTATTCTTCCTCTTGATTTCCTTTTCTGAGACGTTACGTCGTCTCAAAATTGTAATCAAATCAAAAGTATAAAGATCAATTTGTTTTGTATGCTAGGCTAGAATCCCAAACATAGTGCAAACTATTCGTCAGAAACGTTTTTTTTTTGGACATTCTGAAGAAGGAAAGGTAAGAATAATCAAAAATTATATAGAAAGCTGGCTATTGGAGTAATTCCTGAAATACGGATTAACACTAATCATGGATATCATTGGCTGACAGAACTAAACAAATGAGAGGCAAGATAGTGCATACAAAACTACGCATGCATTGTAAAAACGTCGCAAAATTTCGCATTTTTCTCGTGAGCGATTCTATTCATTACAATACATTTTTTTCAATTCGATTTTGCTGGTACGAACATTACTTACATTCATTCCAAATGGTACCACCTCCGCCTCCACCTTTCACCCCAGAAAATATGGAGTCTGAATGATATATACTTTAAATTCCGTGTAATCTACAGAATTTTCAAGCTAAATAGTATTTTTTTGGCGCAATTTCTTTCGTATGCTGTTAATATGATTTAAAACGATTACCGTAATAGATCAACTGACCCCCACTTCTATCAAACACACATGGAATTCTGTGCATATATACTTGTATTACTATTGTATACTTGAATTTAATTAACTAGAGACGATAATGCAAATCTTTAGGGTCATTCAAACAATTACAGAAAATGGTGAAATTTGGGGTTAAATAACCCCGAATAGATTGAAGTATTTAAGGGTTCATCTCCCCCGCTCCCCAAAACGCAAAAATCTATTGTTTTAGCTTGTTCTTTAAGCTTGCTCCATTGACCTTCTGGCCCATACGCTAATTCCAACCAGAAAGATAATTAGTTTGATCGAAAAATAGATCACTGGTCACTAAAGTAATGCAGTATTTGCATAAATGTTAAATTCTATGACTTCGAACGTCAGTATGGTCCTGTAAGATCGAATAGGTAAAAATAAAACATTATTGTACTTTCTAGACTTCAGTGTGAGACTCATCGGCTATTTCCTCGTAGTAGTTGCAGTAGTTGAAAATCATGTAAACCTTGCTTTGTGGAATAGTTACAGTATGAAATAAAAATAATGTTATATCCTTGAAAATTACACTTGAGAGTTGAAACTGAAGTTGAAATCAATAAGGGTGTCGAATATTTTTAAGTTATTCATAATTAATAGCAGTATTTACAGTCCGTCATTGACGTTAGACACACTCGAGAATAGCTGCCACCACAAATTCACCCACCGCGTTGTTCTACCGTCCTGGTAATTGGTAGAAAATTCGTATTTTATTATTGTTTTGTGAATTTTGTCAATCGCTACACCTAGAAATATAGTTACATCACTCACATAGTATTTAGTGATCGATAATTAAATGCAGTCCTTTTTTTTGTACAATGAATTTAACCTCCAACGAGAAATAAGCGCTCATCTGTGAATGCGAGTGTATACTTAAACCGCAATTATGATGCTTAATAAATAAGAAGCAATGAAATATGAAAAATGATTGATTTAATGAGCAATTAATTTGCGACTACAGCTTTCACAAATAATCAATGAAATAGGCAAAGAGTATCAATTACGACCTATGTTACAGCAATGATTTCTTAGTCATATCGTTCATACTTCCAAACAGTTATTACCACAAGTTGTAAAAAGAAACTTATCTCTCTCAGTTATCCTGAGAGACAATGCAATTTTTATCCTTGTCACGGTGTACGACCCGAATGTTTCCAAGCTTCGATTTTTTTCGCAGACCCTATTATCCATCAAGATTCTGTGATTGCGTTGTAGCTCATACCTAAGGGGCAAGATCAAAAGAAATAAGAGAGGAGTTTCTGTTGAATACTCGATTGCACTGTAATTCATATAACAAAAAATGTATTTTCCAAGTGCGCATAAGAGTAATTAAATAAGATAAAAATATAGCAGGAAATACCTACATTAAAATTCCAAAATTTCTCAATTCAAAGAAAACGTCTAATACGTTAAATTTTTTTGAGTGGCGATGACAGAAAATTGAAAATATGGTGGGTAATAAATCACGAACATCAATTATAAGCATAACCTTTACAAGGGTGATAATAGCTTTTAAAGAGACTTACAAACCGCTCGCCAGTCCCCATATCAATTTCATTGACTTAATTGAGTCCTTTAGGATGGACCGAGCCGGTCGTTAATGGCCGAGCCACTTGTTTACAAAAAGTTAATGAGAAGAAAAGCATGGTTAAGCGTCTTCAGACGATAAGCCAAAGCCTGATCACGGGAAACACTGCGATAGGGTATATTTAATCAAATGGACCCTGCGAATAGTTTAAGTAGATGAGAATCGATGTAACCTATGCTTAATAGTGCTGTTTACGTGAGAAATATTCAAATGGCATATATTTCTTTCAGGAATGTATTTTTTACTATTGAACTATAAATTTAATAAATTGTATTTTCAATAATACATAATTAATGTCTAGTGACTATTAGGAAAAATAAAATTTGTACCCATTCCCACAAATTATTTGTGAGAATGAGTGCAAAGCTTATTTTACTTAGTACCAGTAATTCCCACCGATTTTTTGCTACGTCTGTTCATATTATTACACGTGACCTAATGTGATATTGAATATCTACCAAAATTACGATTTAAATATTAAAATATACCTCATTAACTTTGAATTATAAATTTCAAATTTAAAATGTCACCCGTTAAAAATTCGGTAAAAAAATAAATAAAATTGAAAAAAATAATCAAGTGAAAATAATTGGTAAAGAAATAAACAAAAAAGTCTGCTATTTCAATAACGTCATCTCTGTTACTTTTCAATCGCATCCGTAAATATGGAGAATCCATGAAAATTTGGTAGTCCATACAGAAAAATTAGATCTACGTGTTAAATTACCAATGTTTTTAAAAAATATCGGATTCCATAATAATGTAAATGCAAATTAATAAAATTCAGGAGGAACGCAAACCGGTGAAGCTATTGGCAGCTCACAAGAATTACCAGGATACGTGGGGACGTGGAGGTAATTGGAGGTAATTGGCCTTAGGGTCCTGGGTTCTAATCGGGATGTTGCCTGATTCTGGAAACCGTTAGCGAAACGCAAATTGAATTTCTGGGAAACCATAGGCCTCACATGGCAAGGAATTGTCCCTCCCCCCTCAGAGCCTGATTTGGGAGATCTCACACACCGTAGAGCGAGACGAGCCCCAACTAACCTCACCTACCGATCCAATCTTCCGGTTTGAATACTTTGGTTTTGTTTGATTAGTAATGCACTCACTTCTTGTTGATCACAGGCTTTAAAAAAACATTGAATCGATAGACCTGACTTATGAACAGAGCCAATATTCAGGTATTTCATGCGGACACCTTCGATAGGAAATAAGTTATTTTTAGAATGAAGTCAAAATGGATGCATGCATTCATTCTTGCATTATAAAAACATCTACGTAATATCTTAAAATGAGACTAAAGTTTTTAATATTTGAGCTGAGAAAAAAAGGGTTCTGGTTGGAGAGTTACAGGTCTTGGTATTCTAACTTGAAATACAAAAAAAACTGGATTCTCGCAAATTCGCGTATAATATTTCGCTTTTATAAAATTCATTTCAAAGTGAAGTATTTATTCATTTATCCATTGGCCGTATTGTTAAATCCCATTAGAGTTTACTTTTTCACCATGATAATTTTTACCACACCGATTAAAAAAAATAAATCC
>LYUA01000949.1:270455-284694 GCA_002093875.1 Calopteryx splendens | reverse complement strand
TGATTAGGCATGTTGGATGGAATGAAAGGAGGCAGGAAGTGTGCAGAAATGGAAACAGGTGTGTCCATCAGAAACCTTCCTCAACTGGTAGATTACCATTAATTACAATAGTGTGGAATGTGTATGTGTTACTAATTTCATTGATTTCCTTCCAGCATTATGTCAGCAGCTGCCGTTGAAAGTTGAAATATGCTCAGTTTACCTATGGCAATGATGGAGTATAGACTACCGTCTGCATTGAAATGGGTATACTTTTGACCAAACAAATCTTCACCCGAGGACTATTTAATGCTACAGGAGGTTTGTGGAGTGTCTGCTATTTTCTGTAGCAAAGCTAGAAGATGATTTTAAATTGTTTAAGGAGGGGAGACAATGTCAAAGGAAAGTGGACCTGGAGCTCCAGTCACTGCTCTTATGGAAGTTAACATCACCGTTGCCATTGTGAGAGAAGATTTTCAAATAACAGCAAGGATACTTAAAGAAGCTTTGAAAATTTTATCGAGTGCCACCTCAAAAGCTGATTCAAAAAATGGCACGAGACATCTTTTTGCACTGTGGGTTCCAAGACTGCCCATATCCAAAAAAACAGGATGTTCACTTGCAGGCTGAATATCTCACAAAAATCAATGAAGTATATTCCTTATCCTCCCCATAGTCCTGGCCAAGTCCCAATGACTTTTCCTGTTCCCCAACATAGAGAAACCCTAAGTAAACAGCTGCTGAAGGCAAATGAAAATATATGAACATGCAACCACCACAACTGACAATCCTGGAGTCCAATCAATGAAACTTGAACCACACAAATTTGTACATCGCAATGTAACAAAATTAAATTTTTGCACAAATATAAGAAATTTATGATCACCCTTTATTGAACAGTCCACTTGTAAACCTCCTAACCACAATGCTATATATTCTGCACATTCTGAATTGATGGCAGACATTACCCAGGACTACTCTTTTGAAAAACATACTCCTGCTCTGTAATTATAACATTCCAAACTTGAAATGGAATGTTGAAGGTTTTCGACCAAATGCTCAAGTGTTTTCTTCACTTAAATATAGTTCTTGATGCATGCAGCCTAAACACAAATTTAATAAATAATATTTTAGATTTACTTTTCAACAATTATTAGGATACTTCAGTATCACTCTCATGTATACCTATACCATTAAAACAGATCCCCTAACTTTAACAGTCTTCACACCATCTAGTGTCTCTGAATCTGATATCCAATATGATAAAGCCTGTTCTGACTGACTTAATGGAGATCAACATATTTATCGGAGTATAACACACAACAGCATGTAACATGCACCCTAATTTTAAAAAGGAAGTTTGAGTAAAAACACTAAATTTAAAATAGACTCGGGAGCTCTGAAATTTTGCATAATCCACTCATTAATATGTATACCCCTTTTAAGGATAAATATATGAAAGAAAGTGTAGTCTTTGAATGAAAAAACTTGGATATTCAGTCAAGGTTGCAAAAAAGAAAACTTTCAAAAAGCTGGCATAAATTTTAAGTATGGTCGAATTATGTTGTATTAAATTTAAGGTATGTGCATGCAGTTACTTCACCACTCCCAAGGTGGACAATCAACAATAATAAAAATATTAATATAATTATAACCGATTTCAACCTAATTATGCAAAATCTCAGTAATCAACCTGAAGGTCTGTTTGGCAGGTGAGGTTCTCCAGTACTAAGCCCAATGGCATGTGAAGTTCACTCATAAGGGTAGGGGGGTCAGATCCTTTCCCTGTACAGCCTGTGATTTCCCAGGATTACCTGGTACCGGAAAAATGGCACACAGCTTGGGTGAAGCTGAGGGTGCCCAGAGGAGTCGCCCATTATCGAATGAAGACTCTCTGGTTAATAGCTAAGCACTATACCCACTGGACTACCACACCTCCCCCAAAATATACAAGTCATCCAAAAATAAAGTGGTACAGGATCGAAAATTAAATTTCAACTCGGAAGAGTAAGCTGTAGCAGCGAGGGCAAGTAAAATTTTTATAGCTCTTTGATCAGCTGATTAAAAAAATTACCTTTTATTCCAAAGCATATGAATTAATGAGACAATATCCTTCCGTCATTGAAAAAAATATCTCCAATTTCAAGGATAGGCAGTAATCAAAATGATGGAGTCAAGATGACTGTAGGATTCTCTAACAGATTCTCTTGGTCTTAATGGCACTCTGAAAATAGACAAATTTGATCATAGAAATTATAACATTTTTCCATTTACGACTTACACAACAAGGATGGTGAAATCAATACAGCTCACGGTATGCTAAACATAGGTTTGCATAAAGATTGATTTATAAATATATTTTCTAAATTTATGAAGGTCATCATATATTCAATAAAAATACACACTACATATACTAATAAAATTACATTAAATGCTCATCTCAAAAATATGTATATGTTCATGTTTCCAAAAATATTTAACTTTCTACATTAATTGGCAAAGTAAAGTAAAACAAGTGAATTATTATTATTAATGGAATGACTTCCATCTCAGATATAAGCAATAAAATTACTAAAAGCACAATTTTTAGTCCCATTACCCCCAGCCAACCATATTCATCTACCAAAATAATAGTTTAATTGACAATGCCCACCTTGAATTAAGCCTAATGACATGTAAACTTCACACATTTTGTTACAAGCCATTTTGAAATTGATACTACTTTCACTTAACCTTGTATTTCCAAGTAGTTGTAGTTTCCAGTTTATTTTCACACCAAGTTGGAAGTATCTTCAGACTATAAATAATCAGCCAATAACTTCCCCACATTTTTCTGAAACAGTTGCTTTCCCCTGATCTGTCTGCTACTTCACAGGAATAATTGATCCCAGATAACCATACAGCCTGTATTAAACTGGAACTGTTCAGATGAATCACCTGAAATTAAACCAGGAAAAAACGTTAATTCTCAACCCAATCACTTAGATCCATTATCAAAATAACCATTTCATCTTAATTATAATTAAGATAATTATTTGCATTTCACATGGATGCATTCATTCACCTCATGTTCACAATTCAGTAAATAGGTATTCATCATTTGAGGTATCAATACTGACCTGAAAGTGGTTATTGAAGCTAACTGAATCATCCAACCAGTTTTCAATCCTAAAAATATAGCAACCAGATTAACCATAAGATGAACTGGAATTAAAACAAAGGCAAGAGTAGCTTTGAAAAGGAAAATTGATTGCTTTATTCCTTAGACAAATCCATAATTTAAATTGGAAGAGTTGTTAAAAATGGACTATTCACTTTTATCACCAAAATATATACAAGAGCTCCATTAAATACAGATTAATTTATTTCCAAACTCAAGAGTGGAACCATCCAATATTTTCAGGGCATGCACATTGATTCAACACGACCCTGTACGTATTGTTTATGTTGCAAACATTAAAAAAGTTTGCACCCTAGCTTCATGCTCAGGATTGAAATAATTTCATTTACCTGTATTTATCAGAACATTAGAAACTTTTATTAAATAATTAAGTGTTGATAAAAATGAAATGACTACCATGGAAGTAATATTTTTATAAGATTAATTTATTATCTAATATGTAAGTAATGCAACTGAATCACTTCTCCTCAGCTTTATTTTAAGCCATTATGTCTAACAAGAAAGCAGGAAAAAGAAATTAGTTTTAATACTGAGCATTTCGGACATGTACCAGTACTGTTCAATAAGCGGTCAATTCTTTTAATGGAGATAATTTATAGTGCAAAAATTTAATTTGATTTTATATTGCTAGCCAAATGTGGAATGTATATGTGGAATTAGTTTCATTGGTTTCACTTGTATTACATCAGCGTCAGCTGTTGAAATTGGAAATGTTCTGTTTACCTAAGACAATAGAGTATGGAGACAATATGCTGCAATGAAACTTTGCTTTCACCTGAACAAATTGTCAGCCAAAGCCGATGCAATGATGAGAGTGCTGGAGAGTGTTCTCCTACATTTCAGCTAAAAGATAGGTAGGTAGTTTAAAATATTTAAAAAGGGGAGACGAACATTTTCAAAGGAAGGTGGACCCGGAGCTTCAGTCACTGCTCTTACGGAAGGAAACATTAATACCATTGCTGCCATTGAGAGAGAAAATGGTTGAATAATATTAAGAGCTTTATCAGAAAAATTTAATTCATTAGGTGCCACATGCACATAGAAAACGGAAAAATTGCATCTGAGATGAGCGCATGAAGAGTATGGGCTCCGAACCTGCTCATACCCAACGAGGAGAAACGGGATGTTCGCGAGAAGACAAAATCTTGCAAGTAGAGTAGCTGGAAGTATGTTCCTCACCTCATCTGTAATCCAGACCTAGCCCCATATGACTTTTTTCCTATCCCCAGTGTAAAGGAACACCATCACAGAAAGAGAACAGTTGCTGTAGGTGAACTGAATATGATTCAACTTGCAACGGCTGCCGCTGAAGCAAAACTGAAGTCCAATCAATGAAAATTTTAATGCATATACATTGCACATTAAGCTGAAAATATTTTTAAAAATTAACTTTTTTCACAATAAATCTTGCGAATGAATAAAATTATGATCAATCCTTATTGAACAGTTCTTGCATAATTGATGCACATTTTTACAATAGGAATTATTTTTTTTAGAAGGAAATAGAAATTCACAGGTTTAGAATCATATTCAACACTTAATATTTTGATACGCATGTGGAAGGATGTGTATTTGTGTGAGCAGCGGATTATGGGGGAGGTAGAAACATTGGGAGGAAGGAAAGGGGAAAGGTTAGGTACTCCTGAGTGAGAATGTTACTAACTACAAAAAGTTTGAAGGCGAGGGGAGGGGAGGGGAAGAGAGCCTACCGGGTTATTGGGTTGAGAGGTCACAGTTTGAATCTCATCACAAGGTTGTGTTTATCCAAATGTGTTTGTGTTTATCAACAAATTGTGTTTATCCACATGGGTTTGAAAAAAAAATTAAAAAAGTGTCACTATCACCTTAATACTACTATGAGGGGGACAAATTTCATTTTGAACTCGGGGTCAGAGATGGGATGCCTGGAAGTCATTTATTGTTTTCTTTTTTAGATCATACATCCTAGTCTATGAAATACTGTTAACAAATATCAGCTGATTTCCAATGCTGAATTGTTATAAAAAAACCTAGCCATATAAAAACTTCTTAATCGGGCAGATTATTTCCACAGGTCACGTATACTTCTAGGAATGTGAGGACATCTTCCCTTACCTTGAATTAAAATCCATAGCTCTGTATCCACATCTGTAGCAATTTGCAGAAACTTACAAATCTGGAGGTCTAGGAGAGAATTTCTGAGAAGCTATGTGCCACTTCTAGCTTGTTCCAGCAGTCATGTTCTAGGGAACAGAAAAATATCTCTAATTCTAAGGTAGCACGGTACGTAATAGAAATTACGCTCTTTGAGGTGGCTGATTATTCCTCTTGTGGACTGCTTTGATAGAGAGTAATGGCACCTTGTGAACATAAAGTGATCGCGACTGATCAAAATGTAATCAATTCCAGAATTTCACAACACATTTGCTGGATCTCAGAGCAATTTAATCCTACCAAAATAGCTACCAATTCCAAAAGCAGCTCTCCATTTTTGCCATAGTAAATTGGACATTATAAAGTTTACGAGCTCATATAATGCAAAATACTAAGAAATTTTGAAGACAACTTCCCTTGCAATTGCTGTTCCAAAGCTTGGCAAAATGATGCAATCTGAAATTAGCAAAGATTTATCATTTACAATCCATCTCCAGTAATAATATACTGTGAAGTCTGTATGCTTCAGAGTTTCCCTGTGTGTATTGATATCAGCAGATAGTTTTCAGCACTCATTACATCATTCCAGCTGACCACCTCGTGTCAAGAAGCCGTAATGTGATTTTTTTAAATTGGACACGCCAGTTTCAGTCTCCGTCTACGTCAGGATTTCACTCAGCATCACGCTGAAGATAATCCAAGTATCTCCAGAATGTAGGGATTAGATTAAACTTATGAAATTAGCAATACTTGAAATACGACACAACTGGTTTTGTTTCAAAATTGAGATACCCAGAATCTTCTAATAATCACTCGAAAAAAATTTTTTTTAATGAGAAAAGCTTCAATGGGAGCTTCTTAAACTATGCATGGAATTTGCGATTTAAATCGAATCACGCTTTTTGAAAGCGGACGGAATTAATTTATTGGGTCAAAATTAAACGAGGCTGAACGTATTAAATTATGCAATCGTCATGATAGGCAAAATACCATTCGACTAATTAAAATAAATTCAATTCTCTACTACCGAGATTTTCACGCTTTTAAGCACTAAAATGAAACGCAAACAATTTTCATCAATTTTCCCAAATTATTATACACCCGGGTTATATACCCGTGATGAACTTAAGTTTCCTTAAACCAGTCGAATCGCAGGGGAGGATTTTTTAGGACATTATATACACACACGAGACTCACGATTCTTTATTTTCGAGAAAAGAGCGACCGCTCAACTATCTCTTGGAAAACTGTCGCGGAATAATTAACACACGCAAATTCGCTGAAAAAAGTGTGTCGTCAGATTTTCTCACTTAGGACTCTCAGGGAATCACATGAATTTCACGCAAAGGGAAGTTGACCAGGCAATTCAAATCACATTTTCTACTTGGACTAGGCGATCGAAAGAGAACAGGAAATTTTTCACTCACTCCGAAGTATTTTAGGCCTCATCGCCTACAGCCGGAAAAGACATCGTCCAAAACGCAGGTCGCAGGAGTACCCTTCGTGCTGAACGCCCTGAAGGCGAATGAACTGACGGACAAAGAAAGAAGACTGCGGAGAAATGGAAAGGAGGGTATGGGAGTGAGGGAGGACGAGGGTGAGCTTTTGGAATGACCGGGAGGAGATAACGCGGGGGGGGAGGGAATGAGGTTGAGGTCTTGCGAGCGAAAGTCGACGTGAATGCCTCGGAACGCGGAGGGTATACCTGAAAGATAAGAGGTACCAAGTTGAAAGGGAAGAATGCTGAATTTGCAGATCGTCAAACGTGGCAAGAGGTTGCACCTGATTTTGACCGCGGCGTGTTTTTAGCCGGCGTGTTTTTCATCAGCAGGCGGTCTAAGGTCCCGCTTGAAATTCGAGCCTTTTTACTGTCATGCCTCAGGAAAGGGGGCGTCCATTAGTACAGTGGGTTGAGCGCTCAAATTCTAATGGAATGGGGCCGAGGTTAGATTCCGGGTGACGCCTCTGGCCACGCTCTGCTTCACACCCAAGCTGTTTATCATTTTTCCGGCCATTCTGGGAAATCACAGGGAAAGGAACTGGCCACCCCCCTACCCTTATGTGCGAATTTCACACATGCCGTTGGGCTTAGTACTGGATGAGCTCTACCCTCACCTACCAAACCGGCCTCCGGGGGAATTTGTCCCTTTGGTTTGATTTGATTACACGCCTCGTTAAAAACGTTTAACGTAGAAAAGAACCTGGCCAGTAAGTTCCCCCACCCCCTTCTCTAGGGGGAGGTTCCCCCACTCTCGCTCGCCACCTTCCTATTTCCTATATGCCCAACTCGCCAGAATTAATTTCCCGCTGTTGCCAGCTTTTGATACCTCTTCTCGATTTATGCCGTCATAGCTTCACACACCAAGATATGAAATTGTTTCGACAAAAGGACATGACATGCTGTCGAATAGCCTTAAATTCCCTCTTCCCTCCAATTGATTACCAGGGCGACGATTTCAAAACTTTCCCTGGAACAAACGACCGCAGATCCATCGAGTCGAACTTACACGGAAAGTAGGATCCCCCGAGATGGATCCACGGAGCAAGGCCTGCCGATGCACGAGATCTTGTTACGACGCAAAAAATATTCCCCGAGTTGCACCGTCTGGGAACACACGTAAAAATATTTCCCGGCCAGCACAGAATACTACGTGGATCAGGAATTGGAAAAATAAATAGGCAAGCTGCACCCATTGGTCATCCAGTTTCGAAAGAAAACCTTCGTGACAATCGTAATAAAAAATTGAACTAATTATGTAATTTGTAATGTAAACTAATTATCTATTTCACGGTGAAAAAACTAATATCACGAAAGGATATCAAAATCTAATCGTCGAACCTGCAGGAAATTTCTATTGGGGGCTCAGAAAATTATCCTTGCGAGAAATTTTTTTAACTTCGTTAATTTAAAAAATCATGTACCTGGAAAAGTTGAATCATTATGATTCTTTGTGATTCCAACCTTAATTTCTTTTTTCAAAAATATCTACCATAATCAAATTATTTGCATCGCTCTTCACAGTAGTTCTCTAAAAAAATGACGTGACAGCCACCCCGTCCATTTCCTGTGAAGGTTTACTTTAATGTCACCAATTATCACTCGACGCACGACGGAGAGGGGACGAAAAGTAGCCCAAAATACATCACGTGATCAATGGACGCCCCCAAAAACCAGCGTTTGAATCCTGGAAACTGGGCGAATTCACCGAAGGATTGTCTTGAGCCTATTTGAGTGCCACTAGGAAAATACTTTCTAGTCACAAACACCTAGAAGGGGCGTTAAACGATTTACCCGGAGGCGAGTGGTCTTTCGGCAAATAGTCTTCTATAAATACTCTCCTATCCGTAATGTTTGAGGCAAATGATGCTAGAGGTATGGCTCTCCATTAGCTACAACACTTTCGAATGACGACCACCAATTATAACTAGAAGGGGATGCTGTGGCCCAGTTTAAAACAAATCTTCTGAGCAGTATAATGGATAAACTACAGTAATCAACCCATTCGATAGGTGAGGTTAGAGAGCTCACCACCTACCTCCACCTTACCTCAACGGGGCGTGTGAAATTCACACAGTCAGGGCAAGGGTTGGGCACTCCCCCTTTCCCTGTGCCACCTGCGGCTTCTGAGAGAGAGTTGGTAAGATAAAATTCATGATGCCATGGGTGATGCCTTTGCTGACAAGAGAATAAAATGTAGTAAAAATAGAATAAAAGATGTGAAAGGAGAGGGAATTCTAGAAAATCGGAATTAAATTGCTAGAGAGGGATAAAGAAGGGAAAGAGGATAAAGAAAAGGGAGATGAAAGATGAAAAGGTAACTGGAGTTGCGCGCTCAACACAAATCAGTCGTAGAAAACTCGCTGTTTGACAACAACACCCAGAGAAGGTACACGTGACACCAGGGGACATGAGATACCACGCTGCCTATATTCCTGTAAATCGATGGTTGAAGAATCAGGCAATCAATTGCAATAACTATACGGGGATCGGATACCAACCACGACCACAAACTGCTATTAAATTGCATACTTAACTGCAAGAAGCTGAGGAAAACATTTAAAAACTATTGGAAGGTAAAGATATTACATAAAATAGACGAACACGTGAACAGGACACGGTATTTCAACGTGCATCCCAGAAAATACTAAAAGCGTTCGATTTAAGAAAGAAGACATTATATGCGTAGAATATTTCAAGTGAAGATGAATTTCAACTGAAAATTGTGGAAAGAAGAGCATGGATCACGAAGTGCTGGCTGAATATTAGCGAGAAAGAATATCAGAAGAAGAAGGAAGAGAAACTGTCACAAAATAATTACAAATCTAATTCGCCGAAAGGTTAGAAAAAGAATGGGTGCAACCCCTCTAAATGAATGAAACAATGCCGCGAGCGAGGAAGAGTTGATATGGCTGGACATGGCTGGAAAAATGAGCAGCCATTTCACTACACAAAAATAAAGGCATTAGAATTCGCTATGTCAACAGCAAAAGTCTTATCGAGATGAAGATGAAAGAAAAGATGGAAAGAGAATTTGAAGCATATTTATGACAGAAAGGAATTGTAAGTGAACTGTGTAAGGTGTAAGGATACTCGAAGAAAAATAGTTTGTTGATGGAAAAGTAAATGAAACCTCCATACTCCAGGCTAAAAATCACGGGCAACAAAGGCACATGGAGTCAAATTGTCATTTGAATCACTAAAGTATTGGGGTACATATTATGATTTTGACGAAGAATGCAAACTAAATTCTCATTTCTGAACAGGTGGGGAAATATACTAATGGACTGTCATAAGAATGCAATCGTTCCAAAACTGAAAACGGAAAGATTGGAAAAAATGAAATCTTGGGTTAATGACTATGACAACAAATGCATAAAATATTGTCATAAGAATTATGTACAAAACCACGAAAAGGAAAGCGGAAAGTCATCGCAGGATTAATTCATACTTAGAAATAAGAGGGATGAGGGAAGGGATATCCTTGCTCTTAGAACTTATCAGAGAAGAGACTATAAAGAGGAGAGCCGATTTTCATTGCCTTCGTGAATTTGAGGCAAACATTTGACCTAGTCGACTGGAATATTCAGAATGGAATTGGAACGAGCAACGAACTTGTATAAACATACAGAAAACTGTAATACGTTCTCTATATGGAGAAGGAAACTAAACAATCGAACCCCGTCAAGAGAAGAAATAAGCATTAAGATGAAGGGAGACTGGAATTCTGATTCTTTTATCCGAAGCACATTAAGAAACTAGCTAACGAGATAAAAGGAAAAAAATACAATGAATGGATCCAAAGGCGTGGGAACAAGACATTATATTCGGCGAAGGACACAGCTGCACTACTTGGCGGAGAAGAAAGAAGACGCGATAAGGATTTCCGGTTATTTGAAGAAAGGAGCGAAAAAGTCAAGTCGAGGAAACTGAGATGTTTAATTTTGGCTGAAGAAAAAAAATAAACTGAACAAAATAGGAAAGGATACTCAAGAACGAGCGAAAGAATTTCGCTAGCTAGAGAGCTGGATTACTAGAGTTGGAAGAAGAAAGAGACGCACGCAGAATACATAACTCTGGAAAGAAAGCAGGCGACGGTAGCGGTCAATCAGAAGAAATAACTAATAATGGTGAATCCACTCTGATTTGTTCACGAGGAAACTCTGGTGCTCACTAAAACGTAAATATGGGAGTTCACTTTCCTGCAATCGCGAGACGGGAAAGGAAGCAGGAGCGGAAAAATATTATACAAAATGTGTGTAGCACTAGAATGATGGAAATAAAATGAAAAATTAACAACCTCTCCGAATAGGTTGGGCGAGGAGAGAACTCCAGGAGAGAGACTGTCGAGAGGAAAAGAGAAAACTAATTGCGCACATTCTGCGGCGCAGTAGTTTGGTGAAAAACGCAATGGAGGGAGCCGTGGGAGTAACTATAGCGGAAGGTCAAGGATGACTTACGGGAGGGAAATGACGGGAAGTGTCGGCGCAATGAACTATGAAGGAATGAAAGGATTGACAGGGAGCAGAATGGGATGGAGTGCTCCTATAAATGAATCCCAAGTCGATAACTTGTGTTGATGATGCCATGCCAATTACGAGACGGTATCATTACTCTGAAGTAAACAACGACTCATTACTTTTCAAAGCGTTACTTTTCACCCTCTACAGAAACACCAGCGAATAACGCCACCCATAAAAATATGCACTCAATATATTTAATGAGCTGTGCTGTTTTTTTTCAATATTATTCGCCCCGAGACTTACTTCGAACTCACTTAATTCGTCAATAAATACATTACACAGGTTAATAGAATTATAGAATCAGATTAATAGTAGGTACTATTCAGTATTTCCACAGGTCAACAGACGTCTGAGATCTTGCGAAGTCGCTAAAAAGTCAAGTCGGACAACTTCACAAAAAGATCGAAAAACTCACCCGAAGAGGGTATCGAATCCGTAAGCATCGGGTTCGTGCGTCACTCAACACGAAAAAAACGGGTCAGCAAAAAAAATGAGTCGCGAAATTAATTAATTAAAAATTTAAGGATACACTATCACTTGTCATTTTGCATGGAGTTAGGCATGTGGGGAGCCAGGAGAATGGTGAAAATGAAATGAATCGAGCGAATCCCCAAAAGAGAGAGAAGTACTACGAAGAAAGAAATACATTTGTAAAAAGCACTGCAAAGATAATCTCACTGCGCAGACTTCAAGGAATAACATTCTTTTAAAAACAATAATATGAGGGAGAATGGATGGGAGGAACTAGACTGGAGGCTAAAAAAATACATCGAGCGATTTAAGAGATATTAGAACATAAAGGATAACCAAGAAATAAAGAGGCTTGTTGAGCCAAGGCTTCTTAAGGGCGTTGAGAACGGCTGAAAACTAATGATTACTTCTTTGGTGGCCGTTGCTGATCATGATGCAATCGGCAGAAAGAAATTTTATAATGTCTTGTTGAATTCAACGGCTAGTTAACGTGGAATTTTGCTTAACGTGGGAGTTAACTTTGAAAAGTTAACCTCCACAAATAAACGTATGAGTTTACTTTGACTGGGCTATAAAACCCATTCGTTGCCATTTACTGAATGGATGGCAATGTAAAATCCAAAATAACGGATTGATATCAATTCTCAAAATGGAAAAGAGCAATAGAGTAAATTTTTTAATATTTTCGCGTCATAATCTTACCATCCGTTAATGATACTGTGAGCATTGTCTACAGCATAATCGAAAGCAGTGCATTAGATGTCAGTAAACAATTTTGGATACAAATGGAAAGCGTGAGCACTTGAAATATGTAGTTCATGGACGATGCCTAAACTTGGTGGTATCCCATTTAGAAAAATAAACTAGGTCTTTACGTGAATGACCTTATTACGACCACTATTCTCCCAGGTCTTCATCTGAGCAGGGTTGCTAAAAGTCACCTCTCACCGTTCTTTAGACTGGCGGGCACTCCCCCTTTCCCTCCACGGCCGGCCGGCCGAAATCGCTGTAGTCCATTCGCCCCGAGTTTCCTCGATTCACTTCCTCACTCGGACCCTCACGCGTTCTGTGCTTGGGCAATCTAAATGGTGCTCTACGCGTCGAAGGTCACCAACTCGTTTTTTTTAGGCATGCGAAGAAGAAGATATGCGTACAACTTGAAAACTTACCCTCCCATCAATACATTAAAATTCCATTTTCCATGAAAAAAAGCCCCTTCATGTGGTCTCATACTGAGACGGTTTTCCTCATTTATAGATACGATTTTTTTCATTGCAGGTAAAGAAATAATGGAACGTAACCTACCTTTTCGAAAATTCAAGTGACCTTGCAAACATCCCCGGACAGGAAGTGTACCGGTTAGCCGAGGCTAGCTGATATTGCACTGTTCGGTTTCAATACCGTGAATTTAGGCACTTCTGGCGCTTACCTAAATACGAGTTACTCGTAGTTACATCTACTAACTCTTTGATATCTCTCGTTTCCTCGAACCTTCCCCGTCTTCATAAAAGATATACGTCCTCCTCGGACGTGTTTGAAATGCACAGAATCCTCCAGACTCAGTCCAAATGTGCCATAACTGAATTCGTATTTTCAATTCAGAGACGCTCGTCCCGATGAAGGGAAATCCGAGCCCGCGTACCGCATTCCTCCCACTCCCCTCCCCTACGTCTTCCCTCCAGCCAACCTTCGAAAAGTGTCTTCCTAGACTCAGAAACGAGGGAGTGTCGAATGGTATGGAGGAGAGGAAGAAAATTTGTCAGGAGGTAGGGGGAGATGATTGGTTCCGTGGATGGAGGTATACAGCGCTCGCCACACACCTTCCCCCCACACCCTGGCTGCAGGTGGAGGGGGATATAGATTTCCAGGTGATCCAAACTCCCCGGTAATGACTCAAGGCAAACACACCGCTCATGCACACCTAAATGAAGTATCATCAAATTCAATTAATTGACGGGGCCATTGAGCACGAATTACTATTGTTATTAATAAATATTAAGTTGCATCAACTTGAAGGTCGACGACCATCAAGTTGGTCTCATCGTCACTCGTCCGACTTGACCTGCGCATTCTTGTTTCACGTCGCGTAGTGCTCCCTTATTCCTCGTCGAGGTTGGGCCCGTAGAGGCCATCGTAGAGGGGATGCCCCTTATCCCTCGTCGTTGTCGGGAAGAGTCAGCTGAAAGTCCAGGGGTTTTTATTCGCAACTTAGATAACGGAAGGGTTTTTACGGAGCCAAGGTATCGTGGAAAAAACCAGATAATATTCATAACGAGGTGCGCCTAGTACGTGTGAAGACAAACATACTACATAATGCGCCGACCACTACGCCTGAAGTGTCTTCCGCACGGCACCAATCGGAATGCCACTGAAAAATCTCCAACACCCAGATTAAAACCCGGCTCCTCAGCATAGGAAACCACGGCACCAACTCCCCCCCCCCCCCCCCCAACC